>JASAMV010007631.1:0-44713 GCA_030248065.1 Rhynchonema sp. JSB1_4
AAGGGAAAATAATCATGCACCACGTTGTATTCTACAACGTGTAACATTTACCAAATCAGCAGCCTTGCCACGCCGAAATCGGCCTCGTGTTTGCGTAAATCTTGTTGTTCTCTCACATTTGTGTGTGCGAAACTGATGTCGTATAGTCCAGCCACGAACTCATGAGACGCATTATTTTTAAGTTGACTTGAACGGATCCAATAATGTTCCGGTTCCACGTATTTCGGAAATCAAAGAAAGTGAAACGCATGTATTTTTTTAAAAACACGCTCTCCACCTCGGTGCGTAAATTCCATTTTGACTCCCAAAACATTTATGTGTTGAACAACGTTGCTGTTCGCGTAAGCACGCAACAAATTGAGGTCAGCCAGCTGGAACTTGTCATCATGTCTCTCGGCCCAATCTCTTTCTTTTGTTTGCGAAAACCCGTGTAACCGGCGCATTTTTGAATTTGGCCAAGCAAGCTTTAAAAAGGGTCGTCTCATGAGCACGTGTTGTTGGACTTTACGTCAATGCAAGAGCAACGCAGCTCAAAGATGAACGCAAGAAATGTAGTGTTTGCGCATGCCTAGCGCAACACGTGCGTTAACTACATAAGCCTAAACCCGTTATAAATCGTGGCCACATCTACATAAAACTGTGCGCGTAACAACTGGCCATGATTCCACTATTTAGTTAGCAAATTATTATTTTGCGAAATTGTTTCTATAAACGTATAAAACCAATTCTTTTTTGAAAACGCGCATATAGGGCAGCCAAATGTAATAAAGTCAACCAGCACGCGCGCTTATATAACGCGCGTGAAACATCAGCTGTTTGCGCGCGTTGCGTGTGGTGTTGCATGTTGGGTGCTTGGTTTCACAATGTTTCACATGTCTCACAAGCACTTTATTGTCACCACATGAACCTAAATATAACCGCAAGAGTCGAGTTTTGTTCTTTATACAATTGATTGGCTAATTTCTAGCTTCTATCTTTTTGTGTCATTGCGAATCCACAGATTTCACGTATAATTGTTGCAAAATTGTCACTGTTTTTTTGAGAAAAACAATAAATTATGAATTTTTCTCCAAATAAACGCATTTGCCCGCTAGATGATCTTAGAAAAAAATTTTGTTCTTTTTCATAATTTGTGGGTCCCTATGGACACAATTATTAGCACTTTTTGTATTCACGACTTTTGACATGCAGGTTGCACTGGCGGCTTTTTTATCTTGATGGCTGACTACAATAACCAAACGACAATATCTTAATAAATGAGCTATACAACCGTTGTCTTCATACCAAGTTGCACTACGCACAAAACGAACTAACGCGCTAATTACCGCCAAGCAAGTACAGGAAACAAGCAAAAAAAAATTTTGATTTTTGGTTTTGTCAAAAAAGTGCATTTTCTCAACTTAAATGGCTCATAGCTCCGCATTGTTACCGAATTGGGGTCCCAAACTTTTTTCAGTTCAAACCCACATTATAGCTCCGAGTTGGCATCAAAATCTCACAAAAGATTTGAACACTCTGGCCCGAAATGGTCACTCGATACCTGCAAAGTTACCTAAAAACAGTTCACCACTTTTTTCGGTTTCTAAAAATTAGAAAAGTAAGTTCACTTTCATTATTATTTCACAACTTTTGTTTATTACTTCCAACTTTTTTGTTGTAAAATGCACGTTTTGTGCTTGTTTCTGCCTGGTTTTTTCTCAACACATCGCGCTCGCGGCGCTTGCATTTTAGTTCGGTACAATGATATTACAATGTTAGATAGTCGGTGATACGCGCATTTAGTTCTTCGAAATTCAAATCTGCTTAAACTATGTATAATGGTATCGTGCAAAAGCGCCTTAGGTCTCTAACCGCGGGTTATGCAGCTGTTTGCATGTAATTTTGTTAAAGAAATGCGCCAATCAATTACGTTTCCCGTGACACGACTTTGCTTTTCATGTTACAACTTACATATGGTGGACAGACTACCCTCAATACGGATTGTCCGTACGGACCGCATCGTAAAAAATATCTCCTCGCTACTGGACGTTTGTAAACACACAACTGGTCGGTATCAACTATTCCTATACACACTCGACATTTTTTCACGCTGAGAACCGAAATTTTTGTGGTCCGGAATTAAAAAAGTAAATTTAAAAAAAATTAAAAATTCAGGAAAGTTAAAGGAGTTCGATAACAAAATTTAAAAAAAACAACAACAAACTGAGGTGAGTCAAATACATACATACATAGGGGAAACCATTGCAGGGTTGGGCAAAACACGGTTTTTTTTCACAAAATCGTTTTTTAAAAACGTTTTTTTTTAAAAAAACGGTTTTTTTAAAACGCCCAGATGACCAAAATATGCCCCCAAAAAAAGTGGAAAACGCTCATGTTGGGAAGAAAACGTGGTAGAAATTCTATGTGTTCTGAGGCAAAATAAACGGGTTTCATTCAACCCTTTTCTAGCGAGTTGTTAAGATCCCATATCAGACCCGCATCATGGGACCAACTTTGGCCGGGGTCATCATTGAAAGTCAAACTCCGTATATCGACGTATCTCGACAAAGCAAAAATTGGTCGAAAATTTTTTGAAAAAAATGGGGCAAAAATTGATTTTCCTTGATAATCAGGGTACTTTCCCTGAAAAATCAGGGAAAATCAAGGAAATTCAGGATTTAAAAAAACGAAAAGCGACCCAGGCGTTTTTTTAAAAAAACGTCGTTTTTTTAAGAAAAAAAGCCGTCGTTTTTTTTGCCCAACCCTGAACCATTCTTGTGTGAATGCGATAAATTCCGTAAAGATCCAGATACAGGTTCGCATCAGATTGTTAGAAGAATTTCATTCCATTAGGCTGTCTTTTTTCGCAGCTCCAGAACACGATAGCGACTTTTCTATGCCCATGACTCATGGACTTATTTGTTCTTATGTGTTCTTGTACCAGGATACGACTGATACCATTGCGCAGCTAGCTGACGCATGTAATGTTCGCCGACTGTGTTGCCCACTGCCGATGCAGGTACAACATTGTTGTTTGGCAAGTAATGTTGCTCGAATTTGGCTCGTATCGGCGCACAGAAACACAACAGCGACAGTGGTTGCAAAATGAGATGGATGCTAATCTGGAATTACAATGACAATCTTCCGAGCTCATTGGGCTCTTGTCAGACTTCAGCTGGGCTGCAGCTTAATTTACTTCTGGCACCAAACCGATGCACAGTCCCCGAGGCGTGTGTTAGGTGAGAGTGTCTCGTCGTGGGCTGCTTTACGAAACCAAAAAAAGGTCATGCGATCGACTACAAAATCACCGCGGAACTGACAGCCGGAGTCCATGACATACTGCAACATTATTCATCTCTCTCCATCCCAAACGAAAGCTCGGTATTGAAAGCATTTCTTTATGCACATGTAGCAAATGTATCCATAGCAAAGCAATCATTCCTGACGTATAGGCACACAAACCTGCAGCTGTGTCAGCACCGCAGCTATTTCATTCAACTCCGTGCTACTCGCCACCGCAACCGGCCGGACGAACACAGCAGTGATAGTGCCTAACGCCCAGATGACCACGTGCGCGCGCACACACCATTTGAGACCCTCGGTCGCCGCTGCCGTTTGTTTTAGTGCAATTCTCTCCTCCAAACTTTGACTCGATCCCGGCTGCAGAAATGGTCAAAACACCGTTTTTAGATGTTGTCCTTAGACCTGGGATGGATATTTAATTTGTTCACCTTACCTTCGTGAATTCCAGCTGCAGTCGTCGGTTGCGAAATCGAACGTATTCGAACATGAAGAACGTGACCAATTCGCTGACGAACACGCTGAGAACGGATAACGCAAACGATGACATCGGACGCATGACGCCTGATTGTGAGATTTGAGGTTTCAGCCAAACTCACGAAAAAACGAAAGTACCGAGTTGAAACATGTTATCCAGCGAAAGCATGCATGCTCACGTGTGCTCTTTGCTTTGCTAGCAGGTCTGCTTCGCTTTGACAGCCTAATTAGAATGTCCGACAAATGTGTCACAAAAGAATAGCCCCAATTCATACAACTAACCGACAATGGTACACCAGTACCCTTCATGCATCTGTCCCTGGCCTGTACCCATCCAAGCACTCCACATCACGTGCATGTAACGCAGTATTGCCACTGTCCAAACAGTGGTCGCCAAAACTACGGATATGCGACGGGACTCGCCAAGCTAAAACATCGGTTATCGTGATTAGTTATTAGTTCACGACTAGAAATGAGTTGCGCAGCAAAATATTTGGTCAGAGTATGAAGGTGGATCAACACCTATTATGGCCTATAGGTCAGATATCGGAGCCGGAGGCTGCAGCCCCGCCGCAATAGAGCTCCAGAAGTTGTAATCGGAAAACTCCGGTGCGTAAATCTTGCTATGTACAGTTTAACAGGATAACACGACATGTCACCTTTCTGACAAATGTGCGCCGATGAGTGTACCAACGCTCAACGGCCACGGCCAACAGAAAATGCATCAGCGCCAGCACACAAATGTTGACCAGCAAGTCATCACGCACACACTCGATACGGGATTTCTGGGAAATGCAGAACTTGGTCATTTGGTACATGCGCGCTGACTATGCACGAGTGCACTGCCCAGATGCGGGAACGGACCGAAACGAGCAGAAAACGGTATGATGATTAATGTTGATGAAATACGTGATTTTGCCGTGTGACATACGTCAACTCAAAACGCAGCTTGTTCACTTTTTGACAGCTGTTGATCAACTTTGCTTTGGATTTTATGAAACCGAACCCAAAGGTCAAACCACAGCCAATTAAAAATGTGCAAATCAATGCAAAATGTCAGCTACATAATCCGCGGCAAACCAGAACCAAACAAGTAAAAGCCACTTACTGATGTTTCAATATAATCATTCGCGCTCATCAACCAATCAGCAACGAGATGTCTGCTCGCTTTGACCAACATCGCACCAACGAACAAAAGCGAACACAACGTCAGATTGTAGAGCAGAATTCGGATATTTCGAGTTACGGTAGGGCCGGCAAGGTAAATAGATCGAAGCACAATTGCATTAAGGCTGATTCCGGCCAGGGACAGTAGCCATTGGCAGAAAACGAATGCCAGAAACAGTATTCGATAGTCGTGGATCACGCTACTTCCGGAAACATTCGCAGAATTTGAGGAAATATTCATTCCGTTTCCAGAGAAGCACGGTCGGTGTATATAAAGTCTCAACATGCAGTGGTTTCTTGATAAAAGGAAAGACGATTCGAAAACTTTTCCTTGGGTGTTGATTCATTACTCATTCTTGATTTCATGCCCCAGGCCGAACGCGGTAATTGACCCGATCTTCACTCTGAGTATTTTGTGCAGCGCATTTCGCAAAGGACCTTTATCAAGGCGTATGCAGTAATTTATCATCCTGATTTGAGACCGTCGAATAACACAACGCAACACCAGGGCAAGCAAATAAGATTTACCCCTGCTCGGGATTTAGCGTCAAAATGTTTTACCGTTTTAGCTTTATTCAAATGTGCAGTACATATCTTGATCAAAAATGCCAGAATTAAGTCGCCTGACAGCGCTCATCTTTGGTCGGTTGGGCGGTTCTGAGGCAAAACAGAAGCATGATGCGAAGTCTAAAAAATGGGTTTTAGTAACGAAGTTTCAACCACTGTTGCCATGTCATGTGTTCCTATTGCATGTCAATCAGATACGTGACATATAACCATACGGAAGGGCTAAGCGGAAACAGTAATAATAATTATCATACAATGACAGTGCGTCTTGCACCGTTTCGGTAAAAGTGGGAAACTTCTGAAGCTCGGAGTGAATTAGCTTATTGCGAACAGATATTGCATTCTGCGGGTGAATGTGACAGCACATGTAAATGTGAATAGTGTGGAGAGCAGCGGATTGGACTATTATCGCTTTCACATCAAGGGCATTGTAGGATTTAATTAGTTAAACTCGCCAAGACATCCAAGCCAGCCTCAGCAAAGCCAAGCCACCTGATCACGCTATTCCATTCCAAACAAACAAAAGCACACTCGCGTGACAACTGAGGTAGCAATATGCGTATGGCACGGAAACAAAGCAACAACATTCGGAGTGTTATTTCCGCTTAATAGTCTGTTGCTTCTGTTGTTGCGTGTCGATAAGAGGATGTTTCGCACTTTTCCTTTGGTGCACACGACAAAACATTGCTTCCTTAATTGTATGTTAATGTTCTAAACTCGCTGCCGTACAACGAATTACGCCCCAGTTAATGTCAAGAATTAAGCCCGTGGTTCCGAAAAAGGCGCCCGGCTGCGCAGCTGGCTCTCAGTCTGCACAAGCGTCTGTTTCCCTAATGTTTCAATAGTTGATTTTGCGGTTTAGGAGCTGACATTAACTATGTTGGCGTTTAATTGCACGGCATGAGATTGAGAAAATTTCCTGTACTACATTTATGTGTGTAATTCATTTCGAATAAAAGCCGATTTTAATGAGTGCGCTGGTTTTTCATCACTGATGGAAATTGAACCTACACTGGGGTCGAAAATGGAATTGTCTGGTGCTCGTACTTGACAGGAATTACAGTGCACAGTTTGTCACGAAACCAGTTGCGACGATATCACAATGGCCTAACATTATCATTTTTAAAACTGCCACACTTTGTGCTGAGTGTTCATCCGTTGCCCGTCGACACGTCTGCCGACCCGTCTGCCGTCCAACGCTACAACGATCGACCGCGGGGTTACGGTAGGCTTCATCATTGCTCATCACCAACACCGTGCCTAAATGTATTCTGGCATTTGAATTATAGCCAATTATAACCACGCGAAACTACACGTGAATCTTTAGTCATTAAGTTAAAAGAGAGCACAAAAGAGTGCAAACGTACGTACACGTACGATTAAGACACATCTGGCGATCGCTGCTGGCGGACACCGTATCCCGTCGTCGAACACAGTCGCTGAGTCCGGCGTGCGGTCCGCATACGAAACGCGTGAAATACTCGTTCTTGTTGTGGTTGTCTGGCCACTCTGGCTTGCCCCACCTTCGAACCGTATAAAGTGTAAAGCCGCCTACCAGGTAGTAATTAGGCTCGAAACAGGGCATCTTCTGCAAAAAGGACTTGCCACATTATGTTTTCACCTCACAGTTTCAGCGTTGCCAGATATGTTGTTAGAATACTTGCTTTACAACTCTTTTTATCATACCCTTGTACTTACGCGCCAGCCGCCGGAGTATACGCTTGAAGCGATCCTTCCCTTTGACCGTTGCCAGCACAGAGCGCCCTAAGCTCCTTGTCGAAAACTTGTTTTGTGCTGCGCACCAAAATGCTGTCCTCTCCCACTGGTACATAGCACTAAATGATAGCTAAATTAGCAGTTTAACCGTACTTGCAGGCTATTTATAGTGAGGCGCCGAGACTAAACATAAGCTCTACCGAGCAACTAACGTGTGCACAAAGTAGCACATGCCGTCGAGCCACGTGGCGACCACTGCAGTGGACTTCCTGTCCTGTGTCTCGTTCAATCGCCACATGGTACTCACACTCATTAACAATGCAACGGTAATACATGACCCTCGTAGCATCCTTTGTTAGTTGTTTGATGTGTCACGAACCAGCAATGCTAATTTAAGCTTGGAAGAAAGAAGAATGTTCTACAAGGAATGCGCATTGGCACTGTTTGGTGGACGGTGAATAGCATGTTGCGTGAATTGACTTGCTTTCCAAGCACTTTCTTTCTAAGTGTCCGCCGAGTTTCTATTGGTTTGTATTTTACTTCAGTTATGATTTTCATTGTTTGCGACACGTTACAGTTCACACGTTTACTTCTTGAGACCAACTGCTCGTTGCGGCTCGTTTTCAAGGTTATTTGCCGAAGATATTTGTTTGTGCCATGCATATCACGCAGCTGAAGGATCAGACGATGTAGGTAACACAACAAGCCGAAATGTGTTATTCACCCTATTGTTCCGCTGAGCGTTCGCATCCCAATGGCTAACCACCCAACGCAACAGACATACGTGACCGATGGCTTTGTTATTTGTTGATACAGGTGCATTGGCATGAATACGATCACATTGAATAAAGATGTGACTTATTGTGCTGTTTTGCAGAGAATCTAAATCTCACCACTGCTTGTTGCATACGAACCCAGGGTACGTGGAGAGACCATTTGTTTAGATACTTTCATGGCGAACTAATGTGCTTCGACTGCGTTTTATTATGTGCAGTTATAGTTAATATTTTTCATGCTCCTTGTCTTGTATTAACTTGACTACAGTCGGAAATCAATAAATAAATCTTTCTTTGCATGTGCACACCAATATGAAATCACTTCCGCTTTTATCGCGATTGTCAACGAAGAGATATAGAAATAAAAAAGAAACATGGGAAACACATGTTCAATTTTTACGTATCTAAGTAAGAAAAATTTTACTCGTAGAGCAGTCCCTATGCAGCTATGCAACTTGAAAAACTTTACACTTGGTTTTTCCTCTCACTTTCCGACCTTCTTCTTTTTTTGCGGGAGATCAGTATTTGGAAAATATACTCACATGGACGTGAGATTAATTGGCTTTACGACACATCCGTTACTAAACCTCACCCAGCTCGGATTTTTTGTTCAAAAACTAAAAAAACTACCTCGTTGTCGGAGCTCGACGAACACAACAGTGCGCCATGTTCCATTGAGTGTGTCCTTCGTTCTGCCATTGGCCTTTGACGCACGTCAGAGTCTTTGTTTGATCGGCGCAACGACTCAGATCCCAATAAGTGCCTGACTTGCAAGTCAGCATCAACACGGTGCCTTCAAAGACAGAAACACACATGCTTCAATTGCATGGTAAGGAGACGCTCACAATGCAATGCAATAAACGTATGTATGTATTGGTCGCACAATGACCACATAAGAATTCATCAAATCAATCCCGATTTTCACGTTCAGTCACTCTTAACCACTGTGCTATTTGTATAACATATCTTTGATGTTGCCGGGATGGCAGTGCCGTAATGCAATCATGTTGTTGTGTGTCTTTGAGAGACGAACAGCACCAAATCACAATACACAGAATATATTGCCGAATTTTCGACACTCAATAGTGTCATCGTCAGGGCTAAAATCAACAAAAAGAGAGAGATAGGAACCGGTTGTCACAAGAATATCATTTCAGAAAACGCAAACAAGGAGCAAAACAGTCAGATAAACAAGTGGCATTTTGATACAGATATTGGCTATTGTTGGGTTTCAGTGCTCTGTTGATGTATGGATTGCGAGCGAGAATAAAGGCCGACTCCATAACACGCAATTGTTTTTCTGTGTTACAGTGGTCCAGCACCTTTACGTGTTGCACTGTACATTGATGTGTGCGCATATGAATGGTCATGCCTGAGGCATTGTTGTTTTGCTTGGTGGTGCCACTGATGTGTTCTTGCACGCGCTGTTTTAGGGTTCGTGTGGTGGAGCCGATGTATGTGTAGCCTTGTGGACATGAACACGTTAATTCATACACGCAATTACGTTGGTCTGTGACTTGGGTGTTGGTGTTACGTTTGTAGTAGAGGAGCCCCCGCAGCGTTTGTTGCTTGCTGAACACCAGTTGAGTGTCGTGGTGTGCAACCGAACGTGGTCATGGTGTCCTCCTGGTCCTGCCTCCTACTGTTTACAGTGGGGGTTTAGGAGATCCTCCATCGAGCAGAAGTGGATACGATCACGTATTGGTCGCACAATGAACATGTAAGAATTCATCAAAATCAATCCTGATTTTCACGTTCAGTCACTCTTAACTAATGTGCTATTTGTGATTCTCACAAAACATTTTCACCTGAAAATGATCCAGCAGATCAACCACGTTGGCGCAGGTGTGAAACATTCTCTTTACTATTACTCTGTTTTGTGTGCGATTGCGCAACGCAACGTCACCACACCAGGGTTGGGCAAAAAACGTTTTTTTTCAAAAAATCGTTTTTTTTTAAAAAAACGTTTTTTTAAAAAAAAACGTTTTTTTTAAAACGCCCAGATGACCAAAATATGCCCCCAAAAAAATTGGAAAACGCTCATGTTGGGGAGAAAACGTGGTTAAATGAAGTAATTCTATGTGTTCTGAGGCAAAATAAACGGGTTTCAACCCATTTCTAGCGAGTTGTTAAGATCCCATATCAGACCCGCATCATGGGACCAACTTTGGCCGGGGTCATCACTGAAAGCCAAACTCCGTATATCGACGTATCTCGACAAAGTAAAAATTGGTCGAAAATTTTTTGAAAAAAATGGGACAAAAAATTGATTTTCCTTGAAAATCAGGGTACTTTCCTTGAAAAATCAGGGAAAATCAAGGAAATTCAGGATTTAAAAAAACGAAAAACGACCCAGGCGTTTTTTCTAAAAAAAAAACGTCGTTTTTTTAAGAAAAAACGCCGTCGTTTTTTTTTGCCCAACCCTGCACCACACCGTCACTGTCCTGCTTCACGATTCAGGAAAAAATTTGACCAATTCTTATAAAGTCATTGTGCAACCAATATCATAGAAATGCTTTCGGTCTAATAACGCAACATGTAGGTTTGAACTCAAATGTGCCATAAGCAGTGCTCCTACGGGATTGTTAATCGGAATCGGGATTGCAATAGCTGAAAGTGCGATTCAAAGCACCAAAAATGACGTTGAAAGATACCGAACACAATATTCTTATGTGCAGGGTCAACATTTTACAGTTGATTAAAAAATACAATTGTACGTCATTTTAAACTCGTTAATTTGAATTTTTTTAATCTCACACCAACACGCTTTAATCGGCCGCGAAGCAAACGGATCCGATTAAGTTTGTAAATCGATGGCTCATCGAATCGATGTTCACATTACAAACTTAGTTTCTGTTTTTAAATAGATTTCAAAAATATATTCTTGACCGTCACAAAGTTTCTAACACATAACACATCATTTAATTACGCGCTAATCTCAAATCAGTTCTGATAAAGAACATAGAAAAAGAGCCTAAACAGGATTACGGTATGTGGCAACATCCCTCACCTGATAATCTGCTAGCGCTATAAGTGGCTGAAACAAGTGTAAACGTTTGTGTATACCACAAGAAACACCGGATGCAACCCGCGAGACCAATGGCTCCGATATGTGGATGACACCTTCATCCTATGGGGCGGCTCAGCCGATGAACTCGAAGGGTCCCCAGAGCCCACCTGAACAAGCAGTACAATGCCATACAGTTCACCATGAAGACGCAGGAAGGTACTGACAAGCAGTGGTTAATAAAAAAATTTTTTTATTCAAACCCCATTTTTTTTTAAAAAAAAAAATTTTTTTTAATTTAAAAAAAAATTTTTTTATTCCAGCCAAAAACTGCCAGAAACGAAAAAAAATGAGCGCTAAAGCAAAAAATAGTGGCATTTTTCTTCCATAACGTGTGGTAAGTGCATATAAAGCACTCACGACACGAAAACAATACTAACAATGGTCAATGAGTACCAACAGTAGTCAGGTACACACCCGTACACTTCCTCCACGTGGTGTGGGTGCCTTGGTGTGGCTTTGTGACACTCAAGACGGTAAATTTGGGTGAAACTATTGCCTCTTGGTACACGACCAATGCAAATATGTGACAAACAGTGTAAATATAGAGTGAATATCACACCGAATCACTGCTTTCGGGTCTGTTGCATGGATAAATGCATGCCCACCCAGTCACATGTACATGTGTAATCATATGAGAGGCCATGTGAGTGTGTGCACTATGTCTAGATGCCACAAAACAACGATTATGGCACCCAATACACCCATGGTAGGGTCGGGTGATGTTAACAGTAGCAATTTTTATGCAAAAAATAGCACTTTTAGAGCAAAAAAATAGAGAAATTTTCGAATTTTGAAATAATAAAAAAAAATTTTTTTTTTTAACTTTTGGAACGAATTTTTTTTTTTAAAAAAAAAATTTTTTTTTTAATAAAAAAAAAAAATTTTTTTTTTTAAAAAACCACTGCTGACAAGTAAGGCCATGACCGGCTACCCCAGCGCACAGGTACAGAGGGCAATGGCATCACAATCAAACTAGGAGGCCAAAACCAGAGTCTCCAGTGGCCACATAGTGATACCATGCAGGGCAGGGTTGGAAAAAAATTTTAAACAAGTTTTTTTAAATTGAAAATTTTTTTTAAAAGTCTGACATTCGGGGAATAAGCAAGATTCACTCATAAACCACACAGAATTCAGAATATAAGCTGCAGAAATACTTGTCGGGTAGCTGAATCAGTAGTGTATGACCGACCTGATGGGGTATGACATCTAAGTACCATGTAGGTACATGCATACTGTGTCCCATGTGTCACGGGAAGGTATAATAACATCATTTGGGATATCTTAGGTACCAAATACCTGTCCCAAAGGTGATTTTGTGGAAGAAAATTTTTCGACCCTTGAGAAAAAATGACAAAAAATAACCCCCAAAAAGGCCATTTTTGGACGTTTTAGAACATTTTGTTTTAAAACCTAACCCAACAGGGCTCCCCACAGTGGCTGGCAATAAGTCCGCAACAAATTTTTCACAAAACGGTTGCATTATGTTTCAGCCAATTAGCAGATTATCAAGTGGGGGATGTTGCCACATTCCCTAAGCCAGTCTAGGCTCTTTTTCCCCTGTTTCTCACAGTTTTGTGGCGCAGCCATTTTGCTCGAATACTCGAGTTGCCTTAATTGCGACTCATATGTCCCTTCCCATGCCCTCGAAGTGCCTTAATTGTCATCCATGGAAAACGTGCCATTCGCACCTTTTTTTATTTTTTGTCGCTGAGGGTGTCTGTCGACTACCGTTAAGGTGGAGTTATACTTGTCCTCATGTGGACAAATGGGTTTGAGGACATTTGTCTACACAAGAGGACATTTGGACAGTGTGGGTCGTGTAGACAACCCACACTGTCCAAAAGTGTCCGTTTTGTCCACAAGCGAACCCATATCAAAAGTAAAGAAAGAGAAAAAGCACGATTTTGCTGCAATGGCTCTACGGTTAAAAATCAAGCAAGCTACCAAATCAATTAAAGTTTCTGGATCCCTCGAATCAGGAAACTGAATCTAGAATTAAAAGTCAACGCACAATGAAAGCTGGTAAACTGAAAAAGAAATATTTTGGGGGCCTGCCCCCCCCCCGCAAGAAACGTCACTGCCCATCAACTCTTGTCAGTGTTGAGCATATTGCTTCAATTACATCCGGATAGAGTTGATGTGTTGTGCTAATTCTTGTCTTCGACCTCTCTATTTATTCCGTGGTTATGATATTCCGCTGAACATAATTATGCCCAAGAAAAGGTCGGTCTTTTATTTTTTACTACAACCAACACACCCACAGGGTTTAGGGTGACGGCATCTTTGTCAGCCACGTCTCTGGGACCCGGTCAACTCTGGCCCAATCAACCGGGCCCGATCACCTGAAGCCCGAGCAACTAGGGCCCAGTCATCTGGGGCCCCACACGAAATGAACTTTAGGCTTAGACTTAGGCGGCTTGAGGTTAAGCTTAGGCTTGGGTTGAACTGACCCCTGTTGATCGCGCCCCACCTATGTACAACAGACCAGATTTTGACGCCATTACACTTGCAGGAGAACCTAGCACTTACAGAATGTACATATGGGTCTCAATCGGGCCGAATTAGGCGGACCCGGCCCGGACCGACTTTCCCAAAAGTGGGCCCGGCCCGGACTGAACTAAATTTTCATGATGATCTTCTGAGGCTAAATTTTTGACTGAAGGTGACAGTTTTATAACAAAAATTGCGGTGTAGGACGCCACTGATCAATTTTACGTTGAAGCTGCGAGGAATTTGTGACTTTTAAACCAAAATTAGTTATTTTCACCTCTTTTGGTTATGTCGGCCCTTTTTGGACAGGCCATCTCTGTCCGATCTTCCAAATCTCTAGCCCGGCCCGACCGGGCCAGCCCGATTGAGACCTCTGGATGTGTCCCGATACCGCACCAACCCCACGGGGTCAGGGTGGTGTGCTTTCATTTGTTTTTGTTTCACTTTTGCGACTTGTGCGTGATTCAAGACTTGGTTTGGGCTCTGGCATTTCCGACAAGTTGATATAAGCGCACAAAGTTGCGTGGAAGGCGAGAAATCACCATATTTCAACGTTGTCCACAAGCCAAAAGTTCAAATTTTTGAACTCTGATCATGAGGACACTTTTGGACAGCTCGTGTGGACAAATGTCCGCATGAGATTGTCCTCATAGTGAGTTATACTTGTCCTCATCCAAGTATAACTCATCCAGAGGACAATTTGTCCAAAACTGTCTACAAGCGTGTCCACAAGACCCAGTATGGACAAGTATAACTCCACCTTTATATCGAATTGCATTGGTATGGAATTTGCGTTGCGGGACATCAAAAAACGATATCATGACATAACTAACGAATATCGCTGTTGCGAATAGCTTAAGTGCAGCGAATTTTCGGGACACGACGAAATGTATCGTTATAACGAATATATCGTTATAGCGAATACTGTTATAAAGAATAGCGACTGTATTCCACTTATAGCAATGCTGTAGAAGTAGGCGAATACTTGCCAGTGTTGCTATGAAGCGGATAACGTTTCAATAATTAATCTTATTGACAAATGATTATCGATTACTCAGCCGGATCGACCCGGCCCAGATTTAAACAAGACCAGACCAAACCAGATTCAGTCTCTTTTGTACATAAAGGTCGGTTTATACTTCTCACTCCTGACTTCTGACATAAAGGTCGGTTTATACTTTATACTTGACTTTTGCTAGGTAGCTGTCAGAAAATCGTGACTTCCCATCCGATTGATTGTTGCCCCATTTATACTAGAGCGCAGTCAAAACAATGCCAGGCACGAAAAAAGTATAAATGCGCCGGGCAGTCAAGAACTGGCAGTCACCGATTACTGACTTCCGGCAGTCAAAAACAGCAAGTTAAAAAGTTTTAACTTTCCGAGCAGTTCTGAGCTGATGTTTTGGTGTTTATCGGTAGATCTGGAAGAGAAAACATGGTTTGTGTCAAAAAAAAACAGAACGCACCCCGCACATTTCTCAACGTGACTGTTCAGGTCTTGTTGACTGCCGGGACCAAGTAAGGCACTTTTGAACATCGCTTTGTTGTTTGAATGCTCTCTATTTGGCTTTAAAAATTGCTAGTGGCGTTTCTGAGTTAGCTCCAATAGGTGCTGGTGTTGTTGACCGAACAGCGAACCCGTGAACTGGGGTTTTCTCGCGATAGAAGTGACGTTTCAAAAGCCCATATGGATGCCGATTGACATGTAGCGTGCCCGACTTCATTCAGGTTCCTAGGAGGAGATAAGTAAAAAACAAAAATGACGAGAAACTTGAGAACGAGCACACCACGACGTTTGGAAGCCTAGAAAACTACTTTTTGCTGCTCCGATCGGGCTCATTTTTTCAGCCTTTTATGTTTTTTTTATTTCTGAGCTCCGTCAGCATAAGTTTGCTGCAAAGGAGGGTCACAGGATACAGTAATGCAAAGACTGATAATTTAGTGCTCAGTGATTTCTCCTAAGTTACCCAGAGGTCCAAAGGACTTATCATCGTCAGCAACAGAATCGCAGTCAATCAGGAAGCCATGGCTCTATTTAAGTGAGCTCCTGCCGCTCCATATTCAAATTGCTTTGAAGCTTCGGTTTGGGCCATGAAGGGTCCTGTGCGGCAGGCAACTATGTTTGCGCGGCGAGGCGGTCACTTGTGCTGCGATTTTTCTCAGACTTATCTGTTGTTCAGCTGCGTGGGTGGCTGTTGTTCTATTTTTTGTAGCTTGTTGGCCATCGGTTTTGTGAAGTCACGTGCGCCAATGGAGTGCTTGCGTTCTTGTTGTTGAATCAAAGAATAAAAATTAATATTGGTTTGCTGTAGTTTTGAAAGTGGAATGGTCATATCCGGATCAGTTTGGGATTGCGAATGGTGATGCTGACTAGTGAAAGCAAATAAACTTGGCAAAATCAAGAGTTTTTCGTCAGTGCGAAACCAAAATCCCCCAAGCCTTTTATGTCGGCTGGCATACGACATTATTACAATAAAAGATTAGCAAAAGCTCAACGCATGTGCTTCGGCCAGCACCGCGATTTTAACACTACAGGTATAGCAAAAAAAATTCCGTTCATCCGGTTTGCTGATGTTTCATTCTGTTTCACTTGAAAATAATGCCGAGATGTCTTCCTTCATTTGCTGTTGCAATATTCCGTGCATGCATGTTGGCCGCAATACTAAAATATGCCCGGTTTTGCTACAACATCTCCGCCAGATTTTTGTTGGTCACATGTATCAAAGCCGATGCAACTCGACAGTGATATCAGGTATATAATCCCGATAAGAATCTCGATAAGAATGTCGGATCGGGATAGGGATCGTGATCCGTAGAATCAATCGGGATCGGGATTTTGGGATCTTATCGGGATTGAAATTCACCGGACCGGGATCTCGTTCGAACACCGATCATATGATAGGCGTGTTACCCAAAGCTACACCCAAATTTTTTAGTTTCAAAACTAGTACGTAATTTTAGCATGGTTGCAGGTAACTTCACTGTTTTGCTGGCCTTCATTGTTTTACTTCAACCAGAGTACCACTGTATGTATGCAGCTCACCTTCCTCCACATATTCTCCATCTGCACGTCGGTGCCCTTTTACGTAGTTAACATGATAGCCAACTCCAACATTTGGTTTGAGGCATGCTGACACCACTCCTTTGTGAATTATTCATGATTACATTATATACCGTGGGCCAAATCAATTTGTACTTCTCACCTGTCGGTTGCTGCTGGCAGACACCGTATCCAGTCCTCGAAGCATATGTGTCGCTGAGTCCAGCACTCGGTCCACATATGAAACGCGTGAAATACTCGTTGTTGTTGTGGTTGTCTGGCCACTCTGGCTTGCCCCACAAGCTGAGGTCGATCGGTGAACCGTCGGCGTACCATTCGAACCTGTTAACTACAGACCTCCGAGTAAACAGCAGTCCCAGTCTCAGGATTTTTGGGGTCAACGCCAGTGACTGAGCAGTCACCGAATTTGCTCTGGACAACGCACAATGTATGTGCAATCAAACCGAACCACAGTCAACAGCAGTCAACTGCAGTCGACTGCAGTTCAGTGCGGGGGAATGCGATTGCACATACACACTTCGTGTGTGGTCCGGTGCAAACCGGTGACTGTGTCGCCGCGGTTGACCCCGAAAATCCTATGATTACGAATGCTACTTGCTCGAAGATCTGCACCGCTGCATATGTCGGGAAATACCGACAAAATAACAAAAATAAAAACTCTGGGCCCCATTCATAGTCAAGCAAGAACCACGCACTTGCTTGCGTGACTGATCCGCTTATCATTGGAACGTCGGCTGCCGGGTATAAAGCCGCCTACCAGGTAGTAATCAGACTCGAAGCAGGGCATCTTCTGCAAAAAGGACTTGCCACATTATGTTTTACCTCACAGTTTCAGTATTGTCAGTTTTCGGAGTTAAAATACTTGCTCTACAAATCTTTTATTTTGTTTCTTATACTTACGTACCAGCCGACTAAGCACACGCTTGAAGTGATCCTTCCCTTTGACCGTTGCCAGCACAGCGCGCCCCAAGCTCCTTGTCAAAAACTTGTTCTGTTGGCACCAAGATGCTGCACTCTCCCACTGGTACATAGCACTGAATGATAGCTAATTTCGCAGTTTAACCGTTCTTGCAGGCTATATATGTATAGTGAACCGCCGGGACTAAACATCAGCTCTACCGAGCAACTAACGTGTGCACAAAGTAGCACATGCCGTCGAACCACGTGGCGATCACTGCATTCGCAGACTTCCTGTTCTGACCCAAGCATTCGCGTTGCAGTTGTGATTCGCCCACTGCTGACACCGCTCCTATGTGAATTATGTATTCAGGATTACATTGTATTCCGTGGGCCAAATCAATTTTGTACTTCTCGTCGGTCGCTGCTGGCAGACACCGTATCCCGTCCTCGAAGCATATGTGTCGCTGAGTCCAGCACTCGGTCCACATATGAAACGCGTGAAATACTCGTTGTTGTTGTGGTTGTCTGGCCACTCTGGCTTGCCCCACAAGCTGAGGTCGATCGGTGAACCGTCGGCGTACCATTCGAACCTGTTAACTACAGACCTCCGAGTAAACAGCAGTCCCAGTCTCAGGATTTTTGGGGTCAACGCCAGTGACTGAGCAGTCACCGAATTTGCTCTGGACAACGCACAATGTATGTGCAATCAAACCGAACCACAGTCAACAGCAGTCAACTGCAGTCGACTGCAGTTCAGTGCGGGGGAATGCGATTGCACATACACACTTCGTGCGTGGTCCGGTGCAAACCGGTGACTGCGCCGCCGCGGTTGACCCCGAAAATCATATGATTACGTGTGCTACTTGCGCGGAGATCTGCACCGCTGCATATGTCGGGAAATACAAACAAAATAACAAAAATAAAAACACTGGGCCCCATTTATAATCGAGCAAGAACCACGCACTTGCTTGCGTGACTGATCCGCTTATCTTTGGAACGTAGGCTGCCGGGTATAAAGCCGCCTACCAGGTAGTAGTTAGACTCGGAACAGGGCATCTTCTGCAAAAAGGACATGCCACATTATGTTTTACCTCACAGTTTCCAGCATTGTCAGTTTTCGGAGTTAAAATACTTGCTCTACAAATCTTTTTATTATGTTTCTTATACTTACGTACCAGCCGACTAAGCACACGCTTGAAGTGATCCTTCCCTTTGACCGTTGCCAGCACAGCGCGCCCCAAGTTCCTTGTCAAAAACTTGTTCTGTTGGCACCAAGATGCTGCCTTCTCCCACTGGTACATAGCACTGAACGATAGCTAATTTCGCAGTTAAACCGTTCTTTCAGGCTATACATGTATAGTGAACCGCCGGGACTAAACATCAGCTCTACCGAACAACTAACGTGTGCACAAAGTAGCACATGCCGTCGAACCACGTGGCGCTCACTGCATTCGCAGACTTCCTGTTCTGACCCAAGCATTCGCGTCGTAGTTGTAATTCGTGCACTGCTGACACCGCATAGGCACTCGTCAACAATACAAGGGTGCCGCGTGACCAACCTAGCATCATCATCTGAGAAACAGGGGTTCATGTGCCACGCACGAAGCTAAAAAATAGCTGATGCGTTCGCTGAAGAAGAGTGCTGCTACATTGTGTACGTTGGACGATACATGCAGATAGGGTCGAAAAGCATTGGACTATGGGTTGAATACATGTTTATGTTTTTCGACTTTGTTCAAGACTTCAGCCACCTTTTTATTGCACTCCTATTTTTTCCAGCTTTATACCGTATTTCTTCTAATAAACGTCCGTCCTCAATAAACGCCCGGGGTAAAATGGATTCTGGTTAAGGTAAACGCCCATCTCTAACAAACGCCTAGCCTCTAATAGACGCCCGATTTAATGTTGACAAACCCTGAGATTTAAGTGAACAAATTCACATGCAGTAGCTTTGAAAGGTAAAATTGCAATTCTGATAGTGCTTTGATTGCAGTGCGTCAGAACCTGATTATCCTGTGTTTCAAGACACGTAAAATTTTATTCATCTAATGGTTTCTTCTCTAAAGATAAAAACTTAACGAACCTGGATAAAATAAACGCCCGTCACCAACAAATGCCCGTCTCTGGTTAACGCCCGGGGTCAGAGACTCCCCCAAACTAATAGACGCCCGGGCGGTTATTAGAAGAAATACAGTAATTCTGTGGTGGCCAGTGTCTATTGTGCTGTCTGTAACAATTGACTGAACAGACCGAATAATGTGCACTGTAGACCACAAAACATAATAAGTCGCTTGAACGAAAGCCCTTTGAAAACTCTCTTTCAGCGCCCCACACAAACCTTTTCAACCGTGTAGTTCAAGACACTTCTCGTTAGTAAGTGGGCATTGATTCTTCCAGCATGCGTGGCACACAATCTGCAGCTGTACAAATGATTGTGCCACACTGGTCACGCGCCACCATGGTATTGTTGTTGAGTGACTATGTCGTCTATGATGTTTCGTTATGCAATGCGCATAAATGGCACAGAGTACGGGCTGGACAGGGCCACTTCTTACGCGTTATTTTATTAAAATCAAGACCACCTGCTCAATCACCCACACCTCGCCTCCTATATGTACTTACATGTATAGTCGACAGGTTCATGCTTCGTTGTTAAATTATTGTGCGGCGGTTCAGTCCCGGGGGCACAGATTCAGGCCGGACCATTTAGGCCGGCCGATTCAGGCCTGGCTGGAGCCTAAGCCTACAAGTGGGTCAACTATCATGGGCCTGAAAAACTGGGCCTGAAAAGGTCGGGCCTGAACTTATGTAAGGCCTGAAAAGTGGCGGAATACGCACAAATGGAACTGAGTGCCGGCTGGTCAGAGCAATTTCTTACACGTTATACGGTTAAGATCAAGACCATTCGCTCACTCGCGCCCATAGCGCAACCTTCGCATATGTGTGATCTGGTGTAGGACTCGCGCGGGAATTTTTTTCCCGCGGAATTTCGCGGGAGAGAGGGAAATTTGCGGGAAGCTTCCCGTCCCCGTTTCCAGGGAAATGTTTTCGATTGTGGCATATCCCGCGTTGAAATAGTGCCTGAAAATTCCTCCACATAACCTATTCGCTTTCTTTGCTCTTCGTCAGAATTCAGTTCGTACATGTATATATCATCAATAAACCATAACCACGAAATCAAACCGCCGCCATGAAAGGTAACGAAATTCATAATCTTTGAAAAACTGCAACTAGCATACACAAACAATATTGCAAACAAACGACTTACACTTGCCCAGCAAATCTTAAAGCTGACCTTTCGTTAAGAAACGCGCGTCTGCTACTTTCTCGGCGTGCACTGTTTCAAGCTTACACCTAACTGACCTTTACACCGTTTCGAAAATATCACCCATAGTGTCTGGGCTGCCTTGACGGCTGCATTGAAGCAAGAAAATAATACAAGCAACAAAAGGGAACAGTGGAAACAGCACACACAAGAGACAAGCAGGTGTACACGGAACACAAATCAATTACTGATGTCTATGTTAAATTGGTAGATTCCGTGAAACTCAGATCTAAGATTTCTCACGAAGATGATGACCCATAACCCTAAGCAAGCATTATTTGTTCTTCGTAACGCGGTACGATTTATGCCATTGCGCAGCTAGTTGGCGCATGTACTGTTCGCCGACTGTGTTGCCTATTGCCGATGAAGGTACAACTTGGTTGTTTGACGGGTAATGTTGCTTGAATTTGGCTCGTATCGGCGCACAGAAACACAACAGCGACAGTGGTTGCAAAATGAGATGGATACAGATCTGAAATCTCGATGGACAATGACACAGTAATGACCGACGTCAAGGCAATCAAACCTCAAACGCACAAACCTGTAACTGCTGAAGGACTCCAGCGATTTCATTCAATTCCGTGCTTCTCGCCACCGCAACCGGTCGCACGAATACACCCAAAATTGTGCCCAGAGCCCACATAACTACGTGCGCACGCACACACCACTTCAGCCCATCGGTAGCCGCTGCCGTTTGTTTGAGTGCAATGCGCTCCTCCAAACTCTGACTCGAGCCGGGCTGCAGCAATTAGTTAGAAATTGAGTTTGACGTTGTTGTCACCAAAGTTGAAACTTCAATAAAGTGAACAAGTTTGAACCACAAAACTGCTCAAGAGCCTAGTGACTGTTTGTGATATGGTTAACAAAAATCGAGGTTCTGATCAATTCACTACAAGCAGGCTGTGCTGTTCATCTAACCTTTGTGAATTCCAGTTGCAGTCGTCGGTTGCGGAATCTAACGTATTCGAACGTGAATAACGTGACGAATTCGCTGACGAACACGCTGAGAACGGTGAATGCGAACGATGACATCGGACGCATGACGCCTGATTGTGCCGTTTTAGCTTTGAAAAAAATTCACAAAAAAACGCCCCTAAAGATGCATCTGGGTCGAAGGAAGTCAACCTATGAAAATAAACATGCTCTCACGTCTTAATTGCTTTTTGGTCCTGTTTTGACGCGCTAATTTATTGTTCTTATTGACACAGAAACGTAAATGCATCCAACCGACGATAGTACACCAATATCCACGATGCAGCTCTCCCTGGTCCCTACCCATCCAAGCACTCCACATCACGTGCACATAACGCAGTATTGCCACCGTCCAAACCGCGGTCGCCAAAATGATAGAAACGTGACGTGACTCGCCGAGCTGAAACATCTGGCCGATAATATACATAGGGGGTAGCAGTGGTTGAAAAACATCGGTGACAAAATAGAGGATGGCCGAACCAGGACTCAATACAATTTAGAGTAGCAAAATTCTGTAACCGGGACCGTGAATCACATATTCCAACAACTTTGGCCAAGTTCTCATTTCTTCGAAATGATACACGGATATACGTATAAGGTGCGCCAGCGACAAGGATCAATTTTCCTTTCCTTGTGTCAACCAGCTAATGTCTGTACAGTATATTGATGCGTACTTTGTGTGTATTGTTGTACTGTATTTTCTCTGAATTTCGGGCAAGACAATTGTGTTTCAGTTTACTTTCAAATTAAAATGATTACCATTACCATCCATACGCAAACGCGTATCGATTTTTTCGTGTTGAAGACTAAAATCGACTACAACTTTATGGTGCTCGTTTGGTGTTTAAGACGCCAACGCTTGTTAATCCGAATTCAGGATTAAAAGCGCGCTCCATCGATCACCAGGCGAGTACATCTGAATTGTAATCGAACTAATTCTTAAAAATGAAAATAGATCCGCGTATGCGAAGCACGGTAATCTGTGCTGATCTGAAAGTTACTGAAACTCGATCGCTTTACCCCGTTGAAGAACAAGAACTATAGCTGCCAAGTTGATACGGCCCTGTGATGTACCTATGCGTAGCTCACCTTTCTGACAAATGTGCGCCGATGAGTGTACCAACGCTCAACGGCCACGGCCAACAGAAAGTGCATCAGCGCCAGCACACAAATGTTGACCAGCAAGTCATCACGCACACACTCGATACGGGATTTCTGGGAAATGAAGAACTTGGTCATTTGGTGCATGCGCGCTGACGCGCAGCTGTGAAAACGTAGCCAAACACTGCTTTCAAATGACATACTAAATCGACACAATATGCCGACCATTATGTACGCTACTTTGCTTTCAAAACAAAGAACATCACCAACTCACTGATGTTCCAATATAGTCACGTGTGTTAATTAACCAATCAGCAACGAGATGTCTGGTCGCCTTGACCAATACCGCACCGACGAATAAAATCGAACACAAGGTCAAATTGTAGAGCAGAATTCGAATGTTGCGGGTTACGGTCGTTCCAGCCAAGTAGATACATCGGAGCACAATTGCATTGAGACTGATTCCAACCAGAGACAGCAGCCAATGACAGAACACGGAGGCCAGGAAGAGCGCTCGATAGTCGTGGATCGCGTGATTTCGCGAACCATTTGTGAAACTGATTGAACTATTCATTCTATCTGAGAGTCACAAGTTGATAGTCATTGCTTCAGATAGATCCAGATATGATAGCATGTTGTGTGATATGTATATGTATGAAATTTAAATTTTTTAACACATACACAAATCCACACTTTGCAGTGTTTACTGGGAAGCATAAGGGCTCAGAAGCTAGGAGTCGCGTGCCACACATTGACAACGCTTTATCGAGGAGAACAGAAATGTGCCGCTTTCAACTGTGTTTAAGCAGATTACAACTCGTTGCAGGTATTTAACTAGCGAGTGTTCTAATAACTCAGCTACCAGTGCTCAATATTGCGAGATTCAAGGTCAGTTCAGTTAATCTCAAATCGACGCAACAGCGCGTCTCAAACTCAAGATAATAAAGCTCGCTGGAATAGACCAGCACATAGCTGACCAGCAATTTTAGCTCTAATAGGTAACCAAAGAAGTCTCATGTGACTATTCTGTTGCAGGTCTTAGATTAACTATAATTGCCTTTCTGGCTTGCAATTATTCGTCTGATGTGTCGATGTGACTTATGTAAGTCACAACTCGAAAAGAACAAGACGCGGAAGGAAATGAAAATAAACTGATGAGGGATTGACACGTCCATTCGCAAATTCAGTACATTCTTACGTCTGACGGTGGAATTAGCGACTCCACATTTTTCGGTCACTAAAGGTGGAGTTATACTTGGCTTGTAGACAATGAGGACAATTTTTGCTATAATTATATTTTGTGATAGTGTGGAGCACTAATTTTGACCAGCGTAAAAGTTTTTCATTTGGTGCAGGGGAACAATTTTTATCTTGTCTAAAGTAATGTCTCAACTCTACACAAAATATAATTCAAACAAAAATTTGTCCTCATTGTGTACAAGCCCAAAACGCACAAGTATACACTCCAGCTTCACAGGGAGTGTGCAGTGGTGTTGATCAGGTCACGGGATAAAATAGAATTAAACCACTAAGGTTTATCCGTAGCAAATACCAGAATGAATGATGAATACAAGAGCATAACCCAGTGATACTCTTACTCCTCCCCCGCCAAGGGATCCTATGAAAAGAAATGGTTGAATAATACAGAAGAATATTAGCGTAAATCACTTGATGTCACTTTATCACTTCCTTACGATTCCTAAAACCAGCCACTTCCGCCTAAATACATCGAAAACCTGAGCTCAAAACTACTTTCTCTTTCTTCTTCTTCTTTACGCCTCGACCTCGCGCCACCGTTTCTTTTTTCACATCGCCTGTTTCCGACGTGGCACATTCGATCAGTGACGTCGTCTGTTTGTTTTCGTGGTTGGTTGTCGTTGTGGCGCCACGTCGCACACTTTTCTTCGGTTTCGTCGGTTCCGGTTCCGGTTTCTTCCGCTTCTCCCACTCTCGTCCTTTGCCCTTCTCTTGTCCTTTGCTCTTCTTTTTCTTTTCTTTTTTCTTTCCCTTCATCTTCTTATTCTTTGTCTTCTCCCCGCTCGGCCACACAATCCATTGAATCTCTTCCTCTGCATACTTCGTCGGCCGCAACGTCGGTGTCGTGTCCGACATCTGCTCTTCACACGCAACGTCGAACAACACGACACACGGGTCAGGGGTGGCATTCGGAATTGGGGACATGGGAGCGGGTTCTTCAGGTACCTCAGCCGACATCTTCTGGGGGGACTCAATCTTTTCTTCTTTTATCTGCCACAACTTGACAGGCACCAACGGTTTGCCGGTCAAAAACTTCGCTACTTTCGGCGCCGGCTTCATCAATTTCTTCACTTCCTTCACCCACTCTTCTCTTTCTTTCTTTCTCTCCTCCATTTCCATCAGATAAATGACCCGATCCAAACCTTGCCACGTCCCATAATTGACCGCATCGTACATCGCGCATACAAACTCGGTGCACAATTCTTGATTAAATGGCATCGACTTGCTCCATTCTTCAAAAGCTTTGAACAATTCGTAACTGTCTTGCCCGTCCAAATAAATTCTTTTCCAATTTTTCTTCTTGGCCTCGGCCACTTTCTTACGCCACGAATACGCCTTCATCTTTCTTGGGCCGCGAACAGTAACGCGCTTGGCACGCGCGGAGCCACGAGGATCGTACCTCGCAGACGTCCGCCAATTAAACCACTAAGGTTTATCCGTAGCAAATACCAGAATGAATGATGAATACAAGAGCATAACCCAGTGATACTCTTACTATAGCGTCCAAAATTTCACTATGTCGATGGTGATATTGTGATTTTCAAAGCCGCAGGACAGGACATGCATACATCTGGCCTCGCTTTTTCCAGACCCGGCAGTGTTCTAACCAGCTGTGACCAACGCGATTACCAGGCGGGCTTGAAAAACTTTGCGTGTGCCTGTCGTAGTGCACACATCTGCTCTCAGTGTGCTATATATACGCACTGACTATACTGGCCATCAACGGACCTCACCGTATCCCTTTTTGCTGAATGTTTGGTCTCAAAATTTCTCACAAACCGACACAAAATTTTTTTCCTTTTCTCAGGTACCATCTTTTCCGAAGCACTTTTCTGTACAATTTGGATTAGTACCGAGATGAAAGCGACGAACTGGATAGCGCTATGAACTTATCTAGCTTCTTGACCAGAATGTGTGATTTTTTTTTGTATGTACCAAAGTAAGGGTTGGGCAAAAAAAAATTTTTTTTAAAAAAAACTTGTTTAAAAAAAAATTTTTGTTTCCAACCCTGACCAAAGTTTTTCGCTTGGAGACACAGATGGGTCGCTTGCGATGCTAATGTTCTATACAAATTGACCATTTCTGTTTCTGCCGATGAACATAACAGTGTTCTTCACTAACATTATCAAAGGTATTTCACCTGCTTCAGTGTTAGAAACGCACGTAGACTGTATTTCCCTGGATTCAACCTCTATGCACTTTAATGGCAACCCCCGGGTCTGAGTTTATTGGAAAATTGAATAATTAGAGCCCCTCCCATGTCATGTGCAGATAACGGAGAAGGATAAGGGCAGTACCGGAGAAGTGCGATGAAGCCCTTTGGGGGCTGTGCGCTGATTGATCTGGGATATGCGACTGTTTTGTGATTTCGAAACAAACAATTATCAAAAGCTCTCAAAAATTTATTCCCATACATCACACTTACAAATAATAAGTCCACCAGGGTGCTTGGATCCCATAGTTTTGGCATGCTACGTCAGGCCGTTACGTAACTGCTACAATTCCTTGCGTTCTTGACAAAAACATGTTTTTAAGTACAGTCATATTCTGAACAAAACACAACAACACGTGCAACATTTTTCGCGCTGCTAATAGTATCCATAATGTGGAAAATTTAGACACATGATTCTGACTGTTTGAAACCCACATATCGTAACTCATGCATTGTTCAATAATGTTCCGGATCCTGGGGCATCTGAAATGTTGAAAAGTAAGTACAGCACACAAGACAGAAATATACAAGACACAACCCGAAAAACATAAAACGAGGATATGCAACCGGCATAAAAGTTCGATACTAGAAAAGTTTGGGATCCCGCAATTCGGATCTTTACAATTTCCCAATGTCCCACTGCTGAGTGCTTCACTGTTCGTTATAAGTCATTCACGTCGGCGTCTAGAATTACCTTGTATTGGTCGCACAATGAGTTTATAAGAGTCCATCCAAGATTTTTCCTGAATGGTAAAGCACGTCTCGATGCAGATCACAAGCGCCCTATTTATATTTTTTTAAAAACATTTTAGCAGGTATCGCACTGTCTGTGTTCAAGCAACTCAACCGTGATATCGAAGGAAATGTTTTGGAAAAAATATAAATGGGGCGCTTGTGATCTGCATCGAGACGTGCTTTACCATTCAGGAAAAATCTTGATAGTCAGACTGTCTTCAATCAATGTGTGATTATGATGTGACTAACAAATGTGATTTATCTGGGATCAAAAGTCGGTAATAAAGTCTTCACTGCAATGCCGTGTCACAACCCATTGTTCAGATTTCAGAACTGGGATGGCAGAGCAGAGCTTTTTGTCCATCCACTCCAGAACTCGCACAATGATTTGGTGGCTTACCAATGAGGCGAAGCGGGTTCCTGAGGGACTGTGTACCTACGATACCGGTTGTGAGGGCCATTGAATATATACATACGTACGCCACCGGGTCATTTCCCGGTTGTTGTGAAGATAGCCTAAGCCTAAGCCTAAGCCTAAGCTTGGTTCCCACAAACTGTCCGTTTCGGACTCTGAGTGTGATGACAATGCCAGTTTTCGTTCCTTTCAGCAACGAATGTCAGTTTTCTTGCAATTGCATTGTGCCAGCAAACTTGTATTGTGACAGATTCTTTTTCTCATCGTTACTTCTGACAACTAAGCCATTTTCTTCGAATGAAGATACCCTTCCTTGAAGTGAACACTTTGATTAGTCTGGCTTGATTCCTATTTGCAGCATTTGGTCACGGGTCTTCATCAGTTGAAGATTCGCCCGTCGAGCTTCCGGCTTTGCTAATTCGAGTGTTCGAATTACAGAAAAGATCAACCATCATCACGAGCTTAGTGTGGTGATTTGAGCAACAGTGTATTCTGGGACAAAGAAGTAGATTGATTGTTTTTTAATTTCCCGTTGCTTCGATCCAGAAGGCACAGGTCTGATGCATACTTTGTGCTCCTCTCTTAGTTTGCTTTTTTCTTTTTTGGGGCTGTTATTTCCAGACCCAGTAACACTGGGTGGCCGCTTCAAAAAGCACTAGCACTTGGGAATAACTTTGACTCGTCCTCTAGCTGAGGTTCCGTTAAGCAATCGGAAAGCCTCTGCCCCGTTTCATTTCTCGCCGTTCTGTCACCGTGTGACGAGGGACAGGGAAATGAATTCCACAATGATTTTGCATGAATAGTGTCTGCCAATTATTGTGGATTAAATGTGGGCTTTTTTAATATTTCCTCCGCATAAATGTTCCATGTCTG
Source organism: Rhynchonema sp. JSB1_4 (assembly GCA_030248065.1). NCBI lineage: Eukaryota > Metazoa > Nematoda > Chromadorea > Monhysterida > Xyalidae > Rhynchonema > Rhynchonema sp. JSB1_4. The sequence continues at coordinate 28,394 of JASAMV010007631.1, forward strand.
GTTGACCCGTGTGTGCATATGGATCCTGATCGCTGGTCAACAATCAAGCGTTCACGTCATGCGTTGTTCTGATGTAATAAAGTTCTATAAGTGTGTGCGATCGGCCGCGGTTACAACTGATTTTGACCAGTTTGGTCAACAAAGAATGCGAATGACGGCAGGCTTTGAAAGTGTAGATCTGAACAACAGCGGTAATAAATAAACTGTACTGAAAATTGTTTCCACAAAACCAAGACGAAGCTCAAATTTTCATAGTGCGGAGTGGCTGTCACAAAGTCGTTGGCTGTCTCTGAAAAGAAATCAGTTTGAAGCATCACAGACAATAATTGAAGGGAAACTCTCACCTTGACGACGAGCCGAAAGGCAGCCTCATTTTTCTCAAACAAAAGCAGCTGAATTGGGCAATTGTGTGCTACATTGAAACAAAACAAGCATATATTTGAAATTTGATCTAGTCATTCTATTTCGTCGTCGTAGAGAGTGTACCCGAGAATGTTGCACCTTTCAATTTTTGCATTGGTGCACCCTGCACGTGCTTGCATTCGTGCATCCTGGATTGTTACCTCGGAAATCAAATCTCCTCATCTTGTTTTATAAACGGATGTTCATGCGTGATTATACATACTCTATTAATAGGCATCAAGTGTTGTCAAGGTCGATAAATGCGCGCATGAGATAAAAAGGCATGAAATAGAAAAAGACGCGAGCAACCTTGAACATGCTGTTTTCTGCGATGTCGCTCAACTGCACTTCAAGAATTGGTGTCTGTTTCTAAAATATGGTTGGGAGAAAATATCCGCGCGTATGCGTGAGTTGGCTCTGTCTGCAAGCGCGGTGCTTTCTGGACTGACTTCAAACTGACCAATCAAATTGCCGAAGTACTTGGTACCTCAACTGTATTTCTTCACGCTTAGCATTCCGATCGCTTCTGATAAGTGCACGTTTGCGTGAAAGTTAACCATGAAGATTCATGGATCTCTTCTTGCTTATGTATGCACTAAAAAGCTACAGCGCACCTTTATTCCCGCCAAGAAGTCAACAAACATATAAAAATCTCAGCCAGAAACCACAACATAATCTGCGTATACACAAGACACAGACACACCACCAGAATTGAAACGAAATCTCAACGCCGCTTTCATCTGACATTGAGGTCAAACAGTTTTACGTAATGCACATGTGAACGATTAGGCACATGGGACACAACTTTTATATTCAACCATATGCGAATGCGAGTCAAAACAAGAACAAACAAAAATTTCAAAGATTATCACAATTTTAGCGCGAGAATGGAAAATAATGACCAGAAAAGCGTAATATAACATAACCATGATAAATATTGGCATTAGTCAAGTTCAGTCACACAGTAGTTCAGTCACTGAACGCACTTTGTGTGAACTGTATTGACTGAAAAACCAATACCCTGTCAACATTATGTACATGTTTCAACAAATAAAGGCAAACTTCACGAATGCAAGCCCCATTTCTGCTCATCTTGACCGATATCAAACTTGGTGCCTTGGAAACGCGACTTTTTTTAGTTTAGGACATTCAGAAATTAAGTGTTGCCGCTGATTTCGACCAGCGCAAACGACCCAGACTTAAAATGAGCAACTTTTAGGCTGGACGAAATTTAGTGGCTCCGTAAATTTGTAATATGTACCTATCCCTAATGCAGGAATCACGCGAGACCAAGGCAAGTCACATCCGATCCGATCCGATCACCAAGTTTGATATCGCTCTTTGCGTTCCATGTTTCGCTTGCGTGAACTTTGCCATGATCTCATCAGTTTTTTTAGGTGGCAGTCCTCAAAACGCTAATGACAGTTGTCCTGCCAATCTTTGAGGGCAAAAATGCATATAGTTGTCATTTCATTTCAACAACTCCAACCAAACCATATTCCACCACCCATATGTGAAGCACATCACCCACTAGTGTTCCTCCTTGCCAGATCACAGTCGACCGGATTGTTGCAGTACCGTTTCCTGCCATGTACCATCATCATACCGTGCGGACAACGTTTTCGATTTCGGGGGCCGCGCACCACCACACACGTAGACGACTGCACCCCCACACGGCGGGCCCCCTTGCCCTGGCGCACGGCCCCCCCCCACACACATAAGAACAAAGCTCCGCTCCGCCCCAGCCCCACACCACACAACAAAAAACAGAGCACAGTACACACACCCGCGAGGGAAGAAAAAAAACAAAAACAAAAAAACCATACAAAAAAAAAACAAAAACAGAATAAAAAGAAGAGCTAACGGAGCCCACCCCCCACACATGCCCCCCCCCAGACAAAAGAGCAGACACCACCCACGCCCCATGCCCCCCGCCCCCACACACCAAACGCCCACAACAAAAAACAAACACCCCCCCCAAAAAAAAAAAATACCAACCCCGACCCCCACCTCCCCACACGTTTCTTCTTATTTACGTTGGGGGGAGGGGGCTGACTGGCACAAACTTAAGCGTGTTCCTAACTAATCAACGTCATGTACCTTCCCGATCTGGGCCGCTTCGGCCTCGGAGTGCTCGGTCTGTTGTGTCTCCACTGTTTCGCAATCTGTCTGGCTTGGTCAATTTCACTCAGCTGTTTTTCGTACTGTTTCTCCAACGGACGATACTGCGATCGGTGGCGGACAGCTTTGCCTGAAACATCATATCGTACGTCTTTGCTTTCAGGTTTGATGCAAGCAAGCTCTCCGCCCTAACTTGATGGTTTGTGGTTAAGTGTCGGTACCAAAAGCTTCGCTCCGAAAAAATACAGGGCGGGGAACACAGTGCCCGCCTCAGTCTGGCATTGAAATGACTTCAAGGCTAAGAATTCAGGCAGGCCTGGACAGGAAACGGCCCTTTTTAGCGCTTACTGCCGTGCGAAAAATCCAGAACCGGAACACAGTGTTTCTTGCAATCGCAATCGAAAGTCTTTCGATCGCTCTTTTCCAAAAAAAAACAACAAAAAATGTGCTGGGCAACTGACGCGCGTCGCAGAGCTGCTTCTGTCGATTGCACCGTCGCACGTCCGGGTCGGCGCATCGATCGTACCGATATCGATATCCGTCCATGCTCTTATCGCAATGCGTCCATTTCGTCCAGCCGGACAGACGCGTGAACGAATGGGCGCGAGGCGGGTTAACTTGGTCCTGCCACGGGGTTGATGTTTTACAATGGATAAATGAATTTTAACATCGACATCCACCGATGTAACTGTGATTGTCAAGGGCTTTATGATCAGCATCGAGCCTGATTTTGATCAGATCTTTGATCTCGAGCTTTGATTACATTTTTCTTGTCAATGTATAATTGTGCAAATGTTGAGCGATCGAGATGGATTGTGTGGGTGATGTTTCATGGTCCTTTACTGGTGTTTCTATTTCAACGGAGATCCTTAAACTGGAAAGCAGTGGGTGCGCTTTAATGGAAAAGATGTGCTAATTTCTGGAAAACATCAGTTGGCAACATGCATATGTACTGTATAGCAAGTCAAACACAAAAGCACCCGAATACAGTTTGTTGGGGTCTCTGAACCTGAACTCATCTCACCCTTAGTCTCCTCGACGCACTAATGAAGCCGAACAACTGATTCCTCAAGCGCGTCTCACACGGAATGTCGAAGTACACCATCTCTTCGCCTCTATCTTCCGGCACAAAATTCTCGGGATTCGTATCTCGTGAGTTTGAATTCAGCACACAGCTTTGTTGCGGGTCCTGGAAAAATAGTCTTAGGTTGTCGGTTATACAGAAAACAGCAACGGCTTTTTTCATAAAAACTTCGTCACCAAACCAACCCCATAAAAGAACATTCCCGAAGCGCACTGGAATCCGAGGTCAACTTCAGCCCTGGCGCACGACTTCTGGCAATCTTCCAACGTGCGCGCGTCGACGACCTCGACAACGAATCCGATCAGAATGTTGTTGGGGCTGGCGGGCCACACATCACCCGGACATTGGGCTTCGAGGGCTACAATGTGGCGGGATAATGCGGGTTTTCAGCATATTTGGCCGCCTGTGACGGGTTCAGCCCAGACCGGCCTTCGCTGGCAGAATATCGCAACCGATCAAAACACCCAGTCGCAGACGTAAAAATGAGCTGCCTGTCTAAGGGACCGATCTGCATCGGATCGGCCCAGAGCTTACGCGACCTTGTGGGTTCGTCAAGAATCTGTGGGAGGCGGTTCCCTTTGTCCATTATTGTTTTCTGCACCGAAAGTGTTTTGCACATATTGCGGCAAAAATACTTTTTTTAACAACTCCTGCGCCTTGCACGAAAAAAATGTCACAAACTAGCAATGGTTTTTAATTGATGCCGATGCATGAGAAATCAAGGAAGAGTGTGCATTGCACTGGCACACTTGTTCTGTTCCCGAGTGCGTGGGTGTGTGTGTCTGTGTTCTACGTAATATTGCTGTGCACTTCGAATGTAGGCAGAGCAACAGCAGACGCACGTTGCTGAACAATGGTCAACGGCAATCCGTGCCGGCAGTGCAACTCCAACGTCGTCCCACAGATGCATCTTTTTGACACTGTCACATTTTTTACACGCTTTTTAATCTCTCTGCTGATCTGAACCAATTCACTTGAGGCAGCAACCACTTTTCAAACTCACGATCAACACATATTTTCTCATAATAGGAAATGCCGGCCGTTTGTGCGAGCGTGTCGGTTGAGGGCACAAAGTCCTCCGAGAATAGCACACATGTGAAATCGTCCCAGTTGAAGCCGTGACAAGTTTGACCGCCCTGAGTTATGAAGGGAATTTGGTGGAGTAAGTGTATCAGGTTTGCTTTCGTCTGATCAAATCAGCCATCGTGCAAGCTGAAAACCAACCGTGAAGTTCTTTGTGTCAAAACTAACGACACAATTCTGGTCCTGCCTTGCTAGAATGATGCGCTGTCTCCAGTGTGACCCAATCCCAATTACAGTAGTCAACTGAAGTGGTCAAATCACTTTGCAAACTCACAGCATCACCGACTGAGCGCAAGAAACAATAATACATGGCATTCGGGGTGAGTTTACGACTCTACAAATTGAGTTGGCAAAGTGAGTTTACCACTGTAATAGTCTAAGCCTAAATCTAAAACCGACACCCGGTCAGCAACACTCATTGTAACCTGGTTCCTGATGCACGCCTCGACACACGCCTGTTCGCTGTTGACGCGAACGTCGCGACCCGTGTCCAACAACGAATGGTCCTCCCATTTGGTGAATTTGGGCAGACGACCCGCGGTACACACTGAATCACAGATTATGATCGGGTATTAATGTTGGACAGATGAGGTGGGTGTGCATAATTCGGCTTAAAATTCATGTCGTCAGCTCAGATCGACAACTCACGGCTCTAATGCGATGTTTATGATGTATGTAGACGTATACTCTGGCAATTCTTTTGGGAGAAACTTTTCAAACGCGTTGCCTGATCCGTAAAGCACACGCAACTGGCGCAGCCAGCTGAGTTTCGTAGCATTTTGCAAATCACTACGTTAGACTTGTGTGTTGAGCGGCTGGCAGTCACGTGACCGCTGCATCTAATACACGCATAGCCAGCTTTACGGGTCAGGCAATGCGTTTGAAAAGTTTCTCCCAAAAAAATTGTCGGAGTATACTGTATATACATATATTTCTCGTTCAGGGCTGCTTGAGTTGACGACCGATGTTGGCGATTTGACTTGACGACAAAACAATTTGTCAAATTTAGAAATTACAACAAGCAAATAAGAGAACGAACACGACGGTCCGGTGTCAGGTGTTTGTGTGGGTGTGGGTGTGGGTGTAGGGGTAGGGGTAGGGGTGGGTGTCGGGGTAGGACTTGGAGAAGGTCCAGGACCTGGGCTTACGCTGGGTGTCGGAGTTGCCGGGGAGCTGGCACCGGACTCACATCGCGGCCTGAAAAAATGTCTCCGGGTTGAAAAAAATAGAAAAGTGTTCATCGGTAAAATAATGAAACCACGGAGTCAACCAGCACGGCACGGATCACCACAACATTAGTGTTTCATGTTGTCCGCACAAAAAGATATGAATGTCCAGTATTTCACCCTTATTCGTGGTTACAGTGTTTTCATTAGTTACTACGTTCGCTCAAACATAGTAAAATGGGTCAAATCTCCCACGCGCGCAAACCTGAAGTAGTCCCTTCCGGGATAGTGCACCAAATGCTGTGGTGCGTACGTGCCAGCAACGGCGTATAGATCACAGATTTTCCATCGATAATCATAAGTGGCTGCTTCGCAACGCCACGGACTGCTGCTCGTGCCTCTGTGTGTGAGGAAACAGATGTCAGAATGATGAAGTTTGAAAATGATGACGATGTATATATCCTACTTTTTTGCCATAAAAAAACTTTTTGAGTGTCACTAAAAAGTTAGAGGGCATCAAGACGACAGATTATAAAGATTGACACATTTCCACACCTTGTACCCATACAAGTCTGAGCGCATTGTCCGCAGGTCATGCCCGTGCTGCGCTGAAAGGGCACGCCACCGGCGATGGCTGTTTGGGGCGTGGTGCGCCAGCAGCTCAGTTCTGAAACGTAAAACGTTTTGTAACGAATTGCTGTTTATCGGTGCGTAGTTTTAAAGATTATTGCATATGTAGTATCACACTCGATATTCGGTTTTCCCAGAAAAGCCAATTACAGTATGTAGCAGATCGTGCTTGTCTACTATTAGATACATAGCCATGGTTCGTGAAACATCAGTCAGCTAGCTCTCCATGTCATCGCATTCATAACACACATGCTGTTATGCACAGGGTTGGGCAAAAAAAGACGACGGCGTTTTTTCTTAAAAAAACGACGTCTTTTTAAAAAAAACTCCTGGGTCGTTTTTCCTTTTTTTTATCCTGAATTTCCTTGATTTTCACTGGTTTTTCAGGTAAACTAGCCTGATTATCAAGGAAAATCAATTTTTGTCACATTTTTTCAAAAATTTTTCGACCAATTTTTACTTTGCCGAGACACGTCGATATACGGAGTTTGACTTTCAATGATGACCCCGACCAAAGTTGGTCCCATGATGCGGGTCTGATATGGGATCTTAACAACTCGCTAGAAAAGGGTTGAAACCCCGTTTATTTTGCCTCAGAACAGAATTACTTCATTTAACCACGTTTTCTTCCCATCATGAGCGTTTTCCAATTTTTTGAGGGCATATTTTGGTCATCTGGGCGTTTTAAAAAACGTTTTTTTAAGAAACGATTTTTTGAAAAAAACGTTTTTTGCCCAACCCTGGTTATGCATGCTGCTTGTCGCTGCAAAGTGCATACTGTGGCTGATATTACAACATCGGCACTTGGATTGGGTAATGGTGTCATTGGTCCTGTAAGCACAAATTTCTATCCAAGTCACAACTTTATGCCTTTCCAATGTGGCTGGCTAGAAGTAGAAAAAATGATAAAATAATCTATGTCCATGCAACCGTCCAACACAAGCACTAACCAATAGCACATTCACCCTCGCTAACGGCAGGTATCCTCGGGTAGGACACAGCATGCGCACCGGGATACGTGGCGCCAATACCCCCTGGAGGCTTATAAGATTGACCGGGCTGCGGTTGCGGTCCGTACCTGCCCGTGCCACCCCTGTAGAACTCGGCTGCGGCCGGTGCAGATATGACCGGGTAGACCTGGGTAGCCGGATTGGGACCAATCGGATAGGCGGTGGGGTTGGAGGGCCGGTAGGGCGCGTGGTGGTACGGAACGGAGATGGCTGAAATATGTGGGTTTCGACTTTGACTATTTTTTCAACACTTCTGTTGGACAAACGTTTTTCACAAGCTCATGCGCGTGCCGTACTCAAAAACAAGGGAACTATACATATACAGTATGTACATATGCAATCAACACCAGTCACCATATGACATTGAGACCAGCTATACTGTATGTACTGTATAGGTGCACGAAGCTACCCAATGTACAGTATGTGTCTTAAAAATAAGATTCATTGTCATGCAAAAGGCAGTTGGTAGAAATGGCGGACTTATAGGTTGATCGCAGAAACCTTAACGCGGAAATATTTCCGGATTCCGCGATACCCGAGATTAACTGTTGACCAGATTTCTATTCACTGTGTTTTCAAATTATTGCATGCAAAACATTTCAGTGTTCCGCAATTCTCAAAACTAATGCGTCACCCGGAATCCGGAAATGTTCCGCATCCGGAACTATGTAGATAACACTTTTTACATGTGAATATTCCCAGATTCCAGATTGCTCGTTCTCTATCTACTACCTAAGGCCGCCCTTCACAGGTGGTGCGAGATGGTAACTTACCGGCAACGTAACCGCCTGTGTGACGTGGCCGACGATAAAAGTGTGAGAAGACTGCTGCATGTGTGAAAGTAAAATCAGCATGAAAAACAGAAGCAATACAGTCGCCTGTGTGCTAGAAAGAGCAAGGTGACCCGAACAGCATATGTAAGTTCTCACGATTCTCACGATTTCTCACAAACCCAAGCTTGGCCAGTTGGTGCAATAGTACTGACGATTTCCAGATGAATTGTGCACAATGCAAATATTTGTATGTACGTTGGCGGTGAGAATGCGCTTAAAAATTCAAATTTGTGGGTGTTAAAGGGTGTGTCGAACGTCAGCTAAGACACCATTTTCTCGAGTGGAAACGAAAGACAACATCGAGTTGATAGTATTGTGCGACGATTCAGTCCCGGGGCACAGGTTCAGGCCCGGCCATTTAGGCCCGGCCGATTCAGGCCGGCTGGAGCCTAAGCCTATAAATGGGTCAAACCTGCTGGGCCTGAATCGGCTGGGCCTGAAAAACTGGGCATCAAAAGGTCGGGCCTGAACTTCCGGGCCTGAAAAGTCATGGAATAAGTTGGTGTAGTCCTGCAAAAAACACCACTTCCAGCTCGCTAAATCGCAACATCCAGTTGGTTGTTTTTTGGAATAAAATGAAACATCGGCATCAAATGCAATACCAGTTTCCTGCCTTGGTCAGAGCTGATTGACTGAGAAGCCAAACCGTTTCATTTCCACTCAATAAAATGCGGTGTTAGGTGATGTTCAACACACCCTTTAACAAGGAATGTGCATGCACAAACCTGGTGGCTGCGGTGCTGCATAGTTGTCATGATGGTGTACCCCTCCAGGCGGCGGCACAGGTCCATGATGATGCTGCTGCATGTGGTGCGCAAATTCCCGGCCGAATTGTGCCAGGCAAAATCGAACTGTCATTAATAATTGCACAATCTGATGGTTTTTCATGATAATTTACGCAACGTGTTGGTATTCGGCGAATAAATTAGTTGGAGGTTCATGTAGGCATTTAGGTGGCTCAGCATTGAGAGCTTTGCAAGCACCGGAAATTAAGTCATGATAGATAGGTAAATTATGTCGTTTTCACTCGACCAACTAACGGGATTGACGGCAGAAATCTCTTTAATTTATCTGAAACGCAAGTGGTCTATCTTGGAGATGGAAAGGGTTGCAATGGAGAACAGTACTGCCGTCAAATCAAGTCGTCCAATTTTGTCATCCAATCAAGTAGACCGAAACAAGCGCGAGAAATCATACAAGACTTGACGACAAAATTCGACGACTTGATTTGAGCCACATAAGCCAGCGTGGATTGTAATCAGTCAACGAAATGTGGTAATAAAACAACACGTGAATGTTTCTTGTTAGCAAGTGGAGTGTTTAGTCAGAGTGATCTTCCTTGGACAGGTGTACATACATACCATGCATATTTAACAGAACCTTGAAGTTACCACTATCACTACAACTAATGAATTTGCCAGATCCAATTGCACCATGACCCTATCGCAAGATGCACGCCTAAAAACTCAACCCTGCGCGCGCGCACACACACACACAACGCTAAAATGACGTATAGCCATAAAACTCATACATAAATTAGTAAAAAACAAAAATTGCCCAGTTACTTTGTCTTATGTTTTAATTCCAGTCAACCTTACGGCCAAATATTTGTGTGGATATGTTCAAGTATAGGTGTGTTCATTGTATTATTACTGGTTTAATCCTGTAGCCTGTGGCCAAGTAATATCTTGATTACATACATATCTCTACTAATTTTATGCTACTCCCAAGAAGAAAAAGGTAACGTTTTTGTGTGGTAAAGTATTCTGTTGTGGGCGCATATTCCTGGCTGAAATATTGACATTTACCACACTTGTGGCAGGCAGTGTCCATGTTGATCATAATCGCAAAAATAAACACGCAAGCAAAAAACAAAAGTCGGTAGTCGATCGGGTGAACCTGCACGATTGTTCTATCACAAAATTTCATTATATCTAAATAGCCACGATAATTCATTCAAACACAAGATTTGTGGATGTGAGGCTAGCATAATCAGGGTTGGTCAAAAAAAGCGTTTTTTCAAAAAAAACGTTTTTTTTAAAAAAGGCCAGATGGCCAAAATATGCCCCAAAAATTGGAAAACGCTCATGTTGGGAAAAAAACGTGGTTAAATGAAGTAATTGTATGTGTTCTGGGACAAAATAAACGGTTTCAACCCTTCTCCAGCCAGTTGTTAACATCCCATATCAGACCCGCATCATGGGATCAACTTTGGCCGAGGTCATCATTGATAGTCAAACTCCGTACATCGACGTATCTCGACAAAGTAAAAATTGGTCGAAAATTTTATGAAACAAATGGGACAAAAAATTGATTTTCTTGAAAATCAGGGTAATTTCCCTGAAAAATCAGAAAAAAATCAAGGAAATTCAGGATTCAAAAAACGAGAAACGACCCAGACGTTTTTTTTTAAAAAAACGTCGTTTAAAAAAAACGCCGTCGTTTTTTGCCCAACCCTGAGCATAATAAGTTTTCATCGCGTCAAAAAAGGGTTGTCGACGCCATATCTAAGGACTTTTTCATATACCATGGCACATTGTTTCAGCCTCTTAAATGTGGATTTTCACTGGTCCATTTCGGCTTGCAGACAATGTCGACAAATTTTTGTTTTAAAATCATTCGGTGTTGTCCTGTTGTCCAAAAAAGTCATGTGCGTTGGAGCACCAAATTTCGACCAGGATAAATATAAGTTGTTCATTCGGTACCGGGAAAAGGGCTATGAAATCTCAATTGTATCAGACTGGCCAACGGGCAAACAGTTCGTGTAATTGGTGGCAAACTACTAGGTATGTATGGGTAGCCGTATGTATTCGGTCACCAAGTGACTACCAGTCAAACGTTGTCCAAATGCCAGACGTGCCAGCAAGCCCACCTGAACAATTATTACATTTTGTGTGCATGCTTTGTATTTGCGCGTTGCTCACATCAAAAAGCACAACCGCCGCAAAAGGCTTATTGGTGGAGGTGGTGCCAATAAAAACAATAAAAATTTACATAAACGCAAGTGTGTGGGTATGGCTGTCGGATCGCAAAACCAACAGCACCGCTTAAATATATGTGGCCAATTTGGACATGCACTCCAGGTCACCAGACCAAACAGGGTAACGTGCAGGAGCTGGAGCCACGAGGCGCGTCTAGAAAGAACGAAAGGGTGCCATAGCTACACAGATGTGTTATGTAGCGCAGTAACAGCAATGAGTACTCCACAAAATGGATGAAATGGTAGTATCTGGTCAAAGTCAAACATGAAAAAACGGTTTTCGTCCTATAAAACTGTCGGACCAAAAAGGACTTTCTGACCGAAATTGGCATCATGCTGAATAGTTTTGACAACGACATATAGTCCAGCCACGAACTCATGAGACGACTTTTTTTGAAATTGGCTTGTGCGGATCCAACAATGTTCTGGTTCCACGTATTTCGGAAATGAAAGAAAGAGAAACGCACGTATTTTTTAAAAACACGCTCTCCACTCGGTGCGTAAATTTCCTTTTGACTCCCAAAACATTTGTGTGCTGAACATCGCTGCTGTTCGCGTAAGCACGCAACAAATTGAGGTCAGCCAGCTGGAACTTGTCATCATCTCCCTCAGCCAATCTCTTTCTTTTGTTTGCAAAAACACGTGTATCTGGAGCATTTTTGAATGCGGCCAAGCAAGCTTTAAAAAAAAGTCGTCTCATGAGCTGGTGGCTGGACTATACATACTGTATTAATTGGTTGCAAACATAAAGTCCCGTTTTATAAAAGAATTGTGTAAAAGAAAAGAATGCCGCAGGCAAAGCGCAAAAAGTCATACAAAAACCGCTTGCCCTCCAAAACCTGTAATTGGCCGAGATCTTTGTCAGCCGGCAGTCACTTCTCGAATAACTTTCGGCATCTTATTGAGAATAGATTTTATGATGGTCACTCATGTTTACCGAGTGTCCATCGGACATATACATACGTGTGCAGGTTGGTTTCTCCACATCTGCAAACACACATGCAGAGTTGACACATTTCATTCGAAACTCAGCTGTGCGCACTATAAATATCATTAGACTAGATTCCGCACCATGCATAGGCGCTCAACACACTTTCAGGCGTGTAATGACGTAGTAGTTGACTTATGAAGGTAGTACTATATTGTATGCGCATTTTAAAATCAAAGGATTGGGGAAGTTCTTTAGGCGTTTTGAAGTGCACGCGACACTCAGGGTATCAAACATGCAACTTGCGTCGTCAAATGAATTTTAGAGTAGTACTATGAGTAGTATACTTAAGACTGGAACCATGTTTAGGTCAGACCTCACAGAATGAGCAGTCAAGAATTGAGTAGGGTCAGAATATTGTCACGCAGTCAGACTACACCGTAACCCGATGCAGTTGACAACAGCCGTGGGTATTCAGATTTTTCATGACCATATTTATGAGACTCGATAAAAGTGCACAATGATGCTTTACATCCGAATACATCACGACACGATCATGAGAATCAGCCTCAAGGTGTGTCTTGTAATCTTTCGCATGGGATCACACACACCGAGTTACAAACTGCACTCTAATGCTGATGCGTGCATCAAGTAAAAGTTCATGTGTTTATGTCTGGATGTACAACCACGCGTCCAAGACAAGAAAATGGATATTTACAATTACAGGTTTGTTCATGTGTGTACAATTGTTGTTCAGACGTTGTACGCACCTGAGAATACATCGAATACGGCTCTCCAGGCACAAAATGTTTTTCAACTGATAACTTACAGTATTTTGAAGTTTCAACCTGCAACAATAAAGGCGCCGTACGAGAGACGGATACTTCCCCGCAAGCTGAAGTACAAAGAGCCCAGATTAGTGTCGCATGCCAACAACCTTTGACAACGAGTGCACAACGCCTGGACATGAACCAAACGCCTATAATGAACAAAGTGTCATCTTTTTCAATGAGATTCTTTCAGGAAAACTATTGGTGCCTTCACAACACTATTACGTGTGGCTATTATGTGACACAATGCCACATAACTAGTAGTTTAATCGGGTTTGGTGGGGTTTTTTTCAAGAAAAAATGTGCCTCTTTGGCGTGTGAAGGTTTTGCTTGGTGATTCAGAATACTTAGAGCCGGTTTCATTAAAAAAGTTCGAAACAGCTCCTCACGGGCAGAAAATGTGCCGACTACTGCAAACCAATTACGTGTACATGACGTCGTTTCAAAGTTAGATACGCAACTCTAAAGTTTTGATCAGATTTCAAAACGTGAGTGCTCGAAACCCGTCAACCGTTCTTAATTTTCCCCACACCCCTTGGGGGTGGCGGGGGTGGATAAAAAAATTTTTTTTTATTACTTTTTTTTTAAAAAAAAAATTTTTAAATTTTTTTTTTTAAAAACTTTTTTTTTTTCCCCCCCACCCCCAAAAAATTATAAAAAAATAAAATTAAATTTCATTTTATTTAAAAACAAATAACTCCCCCACTTACTTATTTATTCCCCTCTCCCCCTTCCCTTCCTTCCTACCCCCCACCACTATTCATTAATAAAAAACCCTCTGTTTGTGAATTTGGGGATAAATTTGAAGAGAGATAAAGAGCTACACCACACTCATGTTGTGTGACAAAAGCAAAAATGACAAATCCACAAATGCAATAGGCGAGCACGTGGAGTCTGTCGATAGCTTACGTCGATAGCTCAATAACTGCACAGTCAACCGGGTTCATATTACCAAAAAAAAAAACACAAAAAATTTATAAAAAAAAAAAAAAAAAAAAAAAAAAAAAAATTAAAATAAAAAAAAAAAAAAAAAAAAAAAAAAAAAAAATTTCTTAATTTACACGACACCTTTGGGTGTGGCTGACGTGAGTTGTTTCATACACTCAGAAAGTGTAAATTCGCAATGAATGTAATTTTAAATGGCACGTCTGTGCAACCAAATCTGATCATTATTACCACACTAAGGTTTTGTAAAATAGGCGTGACATTGCAAAGAAATATTGACTATTCCCGTTGCATTGTTCAGTGAGTGATCTTGACTTCTAGACCAATAACTGGACCAGAAGTAATCTTCCAAACAACACGCTATTAAATCAGCAATACACAGGATATGGTCAATTCCAGAAATTACATTGGGATCAAACTGATTTTTTGGTGAACGTTGTTTTCACAGGTGTGCTTGGTCAGACAGTTCTTTGACGCTGATGCATGTTGACAGAAATACAGGACAGCCAATGCACCTGTGTTGGGGAGTAATGGGCGTGAACATCAGAGCAGCAGCCACAAGTAAATGCTCGCTGGTGTCTATTTCATATTCGCTTGTTTTCATCGTCCCACTTTGTGATGCATGGTGGCGATTTGCGCTGCCCTTTAGCTTCAGGCCATCAGCTTGAAACTGGACTTTCTCTCCACAATTGTATGATCGCAAACTTCAGAACAAATTAAATCCCAAATATGCAGCTGATGTCCTTGACTTCCTTGTGTGTGTGTTTGTGTGCCTCGCTCGTGGCCGGGGCTCACCATCACCATAAACATCGAACCCATAACGAGGTGGATATGTGGAAATATTTCAAAATAATTGACATGAGATCGTCCATTGGTCGTATAAACGAGTTTCGAGACAGATTCGACCACGATGTGAAGAAGAAGCTGCTGGATTTGGAGGATCAATGTCAGAAACAGTACATGGCCAGTGACTGCCCAAAAACACCGGGTCTGTGTCAGGGTTGGATTAAAAAATTTTTTATTATCGAACTTTTAATAAGGTTTTTGAACTTTTAAAAAATTTTTTAAGATTTACTTTTTTTATTCCGGACTATAAACATTTCGGTTCTCAATGTGAAAAATTGTCGAAATTTTTTGTAAGTATACTTCCTTGTACTAGAGAATATAGGAAGTTGACACGTGACACCGACCAGTTGTGTTTACAAACGGGCAGTAGCGAGGGGATATTTTTTACGATGAGCCAGATAACGTGACAATTCGCGTTGGGGATAGTCTGTCCACCATATGTACCTACATACATACTGTATGTAGATGGTAGTATGAATAGTGAAGGCTGTCACGGGAAAGGTAAATAATTGGCGCATTTTTTTTAGCAAAGTTACATGAAAACAGCTGCATAACCCGTGGTTTTGGAACGATAATTTTAGACTTCAAGCAGATTTGACTCGCTGGAAGAACTGAATGCGCACATAATGACGGCTGCTTAGGTAGTTTAGTAGAGCCACGGACTGTCTTACGTTGTAATAATGACATTGAACTGATGCGAAATACAAGCGCTGCAGGCGATTATTTTAGAAAAAAAACAAGCAGAAACATGCATAAAAACATACATTTCGCAACAAAAAAGGGGGAAATAATAAAAAATAGTTGTGAAATAATTAACAAAGTGAACTTACTTTTCTAATTTTTTAAAACCGAAAAAGTGGCGAACTTTTTTTAAAAAACAAATTTTTTATATGTTTTTTTTATTTTTTTAACCCAACCCTGGTCTGTGCGCACTGTGCAGTATCATGTGGCTACATACTGAACTACGTCAAACGTGGTGGTCGGTTCGGTTCAGTACGATCTTGCGTTGGTCACGTGACTTGCGTTGTGACCCTCTGTTTTGGGACACGTTTCGAGATTGGCAAATGCCCACAGAAATCCACCAACATAAACTTTCTAACCTTACATACTGGGAGGTCTCTGACCGCGACTTTTGAGCTGGTTGAAATGTCCTCACAGCAAAGAGTAACGTGACGAAGGCCAGACTGTGCAGGACCGAAGTTTGATTTCGCCCGCAAAATGATCCTGGTTATTTTCCTTAAGAAGAGAAAAGGGGAACATAACTGTTATACATAAAATAAGCTCAGATTCGATCCCTTCGATATCAACAAACGTTATGTTGGTTGCTGTTGCAGAGGGCTGCACTTGTGCGTGGTCGTCAGCAAGCAATCCCGCCTGCCTGCAGCTGTACCTTGCCGTCAGGAATGACATTCTCGTAGAATATGGAAGGAGTGAGTGCAGCAGAGCAATTTGCCACAACACC
>JASAMV010007634.1:0-36329 GCA_030248065.1 Rhynchonema sp. JSB1_4
ATAAGCTGGCATCGTGAGAAATCGATACATAAAAAAATTTGCGGTTACTATTTGCCGTTCGATAATAAAATACAGTATGTTTTAACGAACTTTCGGGCGCGAAATTACCGTTTATTTGGAAGCAGTAAAAGAAATAGATATTAAAAATCATAACAATTTCCAAGCTGTGGGTCCTAGTCTTAGCCCGACAACTCACCGCAATCTGCAAGCACTCGTAGTTCGGCAACAGGTTCACTTTTCGACTGTCCTCACGAATGGTACCGTGGAAGCCATCCGTGGACGCGCCAACGTCAAGAATTGGCGCTGAAACATCAAAGAACAAGGATGCTATTCGTTTCAAACACCGTTTAGTCTGTTTGTTATCAAGGTGCCCATTATCGTCAGTGCAATCGATGACCATTCACCCTTCGCAAACTCAATGAATGACGTCATTGTTCCACCAAATGCAAGTACCTACATGTTATGTCCCTCCCTATTATTTGATGTGTAATGTCGGTCGGTATCAATATGTATGGTTAGGTATATCCAATCCAAACTTTTACACTAGAATATTTGCCGTGAGAATGCAGCTTTGGTGCATTCACTCCCAAAGGACGCTGTCCCATGGTTCACATCACTCACGTATCGCACCCGACGGTTCTCACACATACTAAATTTGGTCCCTCAATTCCGGTTCCCTTGAGTGAAAACCTGAACATATAAGGACAGCGTAATAAGCGAAGCGTTTCCCAATTTCGTCTCAACTGACAGCTTGTGATACATGATACGTTATGCGGGGCGCCGCACAAAACACAAACTTGCCGCAGATTGGGCGGCGGCATATTTGGAGCTCACATCTCTCAAGAGTCACGGTTTTGAGCAAATGGATAAAAACTATTGTGTGTGTGCTGTCACTTAAGAATATTGGAATTTTCGTGGTTATAATCCGACAGAAGGAGCCCAAGAACCAATACACTCACTCAAGCCATGCTCATGAAAGACCAGTCTTGTCTCACTCTCGGCTTTTAGGTGATTGGGAAAATATGGTAAAAGATGTTCATCGAAGGTATTTAGAACAGGAGTGTACTTACATTTCACAATAATTTTTCTCCGATTTTGGGCTTTAGACTGCAGATGGCGCACCAGCTCAAAACAAGGGGGCATGCACTCTCAAGAAAATGAAACGTCCACACCACTGCTCTTGCAAGCTGATCCAGAAAGCGGAAATTACATTTCGTCTGCGGTCATGTGGCGGCAATTTATGTGTGTATTCATAGAATGTACCGCTGCTATGCAGTTTACGGCACCTATTCGGTTTATTTGGGTCAACTTTTACTGGAGTCTGCATCAACATTGCTCAGATGTTCAGAGTCAAACATCAATCACACAGTGCATTCCGTATACTTCGCCCGGCGCCTGAATATCGGGTACAAAATATATACAGACCTTGCAGGTTATTACGGTAACCCAAACGAAACGCTATAGGAACAAGCCGAACGGTTAAAGCGAATGACCGATACACCAACTATCGCTCACCTCGGTGCGTAGTGTCAGCGAGTGTTGTTGATGCCCAGAGCAAAGTTGCTGCGATGACGCACCTCATAATATTTTGATTGATTTTGAAATTTATCCAATAATTATTGCCGATGGTGAGTTGCTATCTACAAGAAACCGCCGTGCGTAACGGGGAGGGGCGGGTGCGCTTTGGGGGCAACAGCTCTTTTTCGTCGATTTGCGCGTGGAGTGGACAATAGAACAAAACTTGAGACACCTGTTTTCGTTGATTTCGTGTTTATAACTGAAATAAATTGCGATGTAAAACACAAAATTATGTGCCATACTTTGTACGCCGTTCGAAAACATGGTACTGAAAAAACCTGAAAAAAACAAGCAACCGATGGCAATAACAACCTGAACTCTAATTAGCAACCCGCAGAGACTGAAAACTGATATCTGTACCTGGGTAACGTATGGCTTTAGCGAGGGCGATAACACACCGCAGACCGCAAAACACGTCAGCAAACCTCAACAGACTCACTGGACATTTTCATTGCAAGTTGCAAATCAGCTATTGACAGATTATAAATGTGTCTTGCCCACGCACATTGTGAACACCAGAGACTCCTATTGAAGCATCAAGCCAGGTGCGCTAGGTATAAGATATACCAATTAGTCAGATCGTATCGAGATAAAGGTATGAGAAGTATACAGTGGCTGACCTGCAAGCACGGTTTTCATGCGGTAGCACTTGCGGTGGAGATGGCCACTAACTAACGGTGTCAAAAATGAGGATTATAAATTGACAATGATAGTGGGCTGTCAGAAAGTTCCTCATGTGGTTATGGATGAAAGGGCGAAAGCTTTGAAAGCTGAGGATTTGATGACAGACATAAGCAGGATAAACTAATTCTCTAGAGCTGAAGCGTGGCCTCTGAAGAGCAGGGATCTAATTGATGGTGTTTTCGTTCGATGAGTCATTCGTCACCTTACTGGGATGGCAATGCTTGGGCAAACCCGTGGAAACAAAATATGCGCAAATTTGTTTTCCTGTAGTGCAAGTTAATTGACGAGTTCGGCTAAAATACTTTGTCAATTCCAAATGTCGTCTGGCAAAAAAAAATTTAGAGCTCATATTTCTTAATAGTAATAATACAATGTTTTTGAGTTTTAAAATTGAAGTTGATCTGTAAACTAAAATTGCACACACTGCCTTGTAAGCAACCTCCCAAACGAAAATGACAAAAACAAAAACATTTATAGCAGCAGAAAAAACCCTGAAAAATACTTTCGGTTGTCCTGGTGTTACGTCAATCAAGCGCTTAGTCATCATCTCTTGAGGCGAGGCTTATGTTTTGCCCTTGCCGCATACTTTGCCTAGTCAAAGCTTCTCTGGTCTCAATGTATAGGTACCACAGTTGGTGCATCTGCGTGTTGACGCAAAAGTGCAATAAACCATGTCATATTGGTCAGTTGATTTTGTATGAACCAACCTGTTGTGATAACCGACGTTTCGAAATTTTCAACAAAAAGTCTCCGTAAACTTGCTCAGCCACAGAAGTTCAAAAAAGACATGAAGGGACAACTGGCAAGTAAAAAATTAACGTCCAACAGCAGTCGTTAAAACGGGCGTGCGCTGGCCCGTCTCATAATAATCCGACTTGTTTAGCAGCTAATTAGCTGTGCTTTCGGCGGGGTTAATGAAAAAATTATACTTCATGAACACGTGTCTAGATCTGAAATGTGAAAATAACATAGTAAGAAATACCCATGTAATGATGTTTTTCAGAGCTTTCTTCAGCTTCACCAGCTTTACGGTACCGGTACTTTTCACTCACAGGACTTCTCAACGGGAATATAAAATAAAAACGAAATAGTCTTTGAAAACGAGTGCAAAAGTACCCAAAGTCCGCACACTAGGCCAAGCACTAATCGATGTGTTAGCTTCCCAAGTCTACAGAACCGTCTTTGGGCCGAGTTGGGGCTTAAGCCGCAGTCAGTCGCAGTCAGCTAAAGTGCGCATGTTAGCGCGTGGCGCATTCCCGGCTTGACACGTCTTCGGTACCACACTTGTGGAGACCCTACGCTTCTCTAAGTGGTACCCGACAATATGAACGGGCGACAAACGCACTAAACGACAGTGCAAGAGTCATGTTTTTGTAAACAGACCATGCGTTTGGGAGCCAAGCACCGAGCGAGGTTTGCATCAAGCCTCACTCACTTGACTACTCTGTCTTTCTTCCGTACGTGCACAAAGACTGAAGACATGGGCGAGGCATAAATTTTGGGAGGGGCACTGTCTTTAGGGGGACATGATGACAGGTGAGCGATGCTTTTCCTATGAGACTTGGCGTGCTTTTTCTGACGCGATAGGCGTTTTTGCAAAGCTGAATCGGGCAAAGGGCGTGCAAAACACCAAGCAACGGCAGGAAATAATCACAGTCACGGTACAGGGTTGAAAACAGAAAAAACTAATCAAAACCAGGAGCCAAAGAGAGCGTTTTCCAGCATTCCCCAACTGAAACTATGTACAGCCAAAATATCTTGAAAAGCAGCAGAAACTGTTTGTTTTTTTTCACGAGACGGCCCACCAACCAGGATGGTCATTATTGCAAACTGAAACATCACCGTTCCCTGGTACGGTTTTGACCGGCGGTCAATGGGTACACAGCCCCTTATTTAGCAAGGGACCCAATATGAAGGTGAAGCAACATGATTTTTGCGAAGCAGCGCGTCGTGCAAAAACGAAATTACCCCAAACACGCCATATCGAGTTGAGCCTCAAGTTGGGAACGCATGCGTTTAATCGTGTTTGAGCGGCTCGAGTCCTGCAATCATGGGTACCGAACGAGGGCTTCCCGACTGTGTCGTGTCACATAATAAGATAAGTTCATGCCCGACTTTGGGCAGCAACAACCAAGCGCCCCCCCACACAAACACAAAAACCAAGCAAGCACCACACCAAAAAAAAACAAACAAAAAACAAAAAACACACAACAAAAAAACAAAACAAAACGCAAAAAAACAAAAAGCAACAAGCGTCCACCACAAAAAAAACGCAAGTCGGCGCTCGGCACCATCCGCCCATTCACCATCTCAAGCCAACAAACACAACCACGCAAACACGCCCAAACCATCAACAAAAACAACGCCACACCACCACAATCCCACAACAAACCAAACAAATCAGCCACCAAAACAAACCCACCACACCACAATCACCAACCCAAAATCACACCCCACAGCGCAAACACAAAAGCCAACACAGCAACAAAAGCACAAAACCCAAAAACACACACGCAAGCAACACACGTCACAAGCAACCCCACACTCCTCTTCATTTCAACAATCCACAAACAACAAGCACAAAAAGCAAGCACACAAGTCGCGCACAAACACCCCCAAAACACGCAACACCACGCAACGCCCCCCCACGGCGCCAACAGCAAGCCACAATACATCACCGACCGCAAACCCAAATCCTCTCTCAAACCCAAAAAAACTCTTCCAACCCAAACACAAACAGCAAACCAAACACTCCAACCAAGCCAAGCCAAACATCTCGCATCCGCGCACCCCAACCATCACCACCCTCCCATCACCCACACCCACAACATCAAAAAGCACCAAAAAAAGCTCAGCAGCATCCAAAAAGCGCTCAAAAACACCATCCACAACGCACCACGCCACGCACACCCAACAAACAATCACCACTCCATCAGCCACACTCCACAAATCAAAACCAACGCAAAAAAACTCCAAACATCCCAAAAAACCAAACCCAAAGCCACCAGCCACAACAAACTCCAAAGCAACCAAAATCAAAAAAACAGCACAAAAAAAAACAAAAAACAAAGCACAAAGCCAACCAGCCACCAAAAAACCACCACCAAGAAACAGCAGCACCAACCTCCTACAAGCTTTATTTTGGGCTATTTTGATCTAATTGTCGAGCAAAGATTTAGCAGTGGCTAGGTGTGTGCGCCGGCTAGTGACACACCAACCACTTCCGAAGGAGGGAACGGCTTTGCAATGTGGCTTCGCCCTTGAACTGGGAGAAACTAGGAAAAAAGAGCCTAAACAGGCTTACGGAATTATGCAACATCCGTAACTAAACCTAGCCTAGACTTCTGACGGTACAAATGGAAGAAACAAGTCTAACCTTATACTTATGACGGTATAATGGGGAGAAACAAGGATTATCGAGCAACAGTTATGCGGTCCGACCACGTGATGTAGAAAAAATGGCGTTGCATAGTTCCGGCGCCCGCTCGGGGGAGGCGTAAATGCATAGTGCCGTGTTACATTGGGGGTTAGTCAAACTTCGTACAACAGCGCAGAACACTTGTGTGCACTTGCACTTACATTTGTGCTTGTCTGTTACCTGATGGAAAACTATGATATGAAAATGAAAAGAGGAAAGTGTCAACAAGGGTTGCCTTGTGAAACCGTGTGTTCAACCCAACGCTATGCCGTGTGTGTTAGTTAATAGCCAGGGATTTTGTGCTTTTGTTGTATGGTCTGACAAGCCGCATCTTATTCATACGAACTAATTAGCTTGTCCAAAAAGACAAAGGCCAACTGATGATTATTAGCGAGTTGAACAAATCGATTCCGTGAAGTTGCATAAGAATCGGGATAACAAGACCTAATATACAATGCATAGTAAATGTGATAATGGGTGCTGTTGTGGGATTGTGTGGCGGGTGAAATCGTACAGCACTTGTTTCTCACACTGACTAATGATAAGAAGTATAAAATGAAAGGCGTGTAATTGCGCTCGAAGATTGTGTTCTGTCACTGAAAAAAATGCTACTGAAAGAAATGGTGAAAACAAATGGGCAAAAACGGATGGGTGCCGAACACCGAGCGGGCGCCGGAACTATGCAACGCCATTTTTTCTACATCACGTGGTCGGACCGCATAACTGTTGCTCGATAATCCTTGTTTCTCCCCATTATACCGTCATAAGTATAAGGTTAGACTTGTTTCTTCCATTTGTACCGTCAGAAGTCTAGGCTAGGTTTAGTTACGGATGTTGCATAATTCCGTAAGCCTGTTTAGGCTCTTTTTTCCTAGTGAGTGTGGTGCTCTGACTTGCAAAGCCATTTTTCAGTGATTGATGTGCTCAACAGCCGGCGACACACACCCTCCTAGCCGAAAATTGTTCGCTGCCCAAAGTCGGGCATGAACTTATCTTATTATGTGACACGACACAGTCCTTGCCCAGCTGCAAGCCCTCGTTCGGTACCCATGATTGCAGGACTCGAGCCGCTCAAACACGATTAAACGCATGCGTTCCCAAAACTTGAGGCTCAACTCGATATGGCGTGTTTCGGGGTAATTTCGTTTTTGCACGACGCGCTGCTTCGCAAAAATCATGTTGCTTCACCTTCATATTGGGTCCCTTGCTAAATCAGGCTGTGTACCCATTGACCACCAGTCAAACGGTACCAGGGAACGGTGATGTTTCAGTTTGCAATAATGACCATCCTGGTTGGTGGGCCGTCTCGTGAAAAAAAACAAACAGTTTCTGCTGCTTTTCAAGATATTTTGGCTGTACATAGTTTCAGTTGGGATGCTGGAAAACGCTCTCTTTGGCTCTGGTTTTTATTAGTTTTTTTGTTTTCAACCCTGTACCGTGACTGTGATTATTTCCTGCCGTTGCTTGGTGTTTTGCACGCCCTTTGCCCGATTCAGCTTTGCAAAAACGCTATCGCGTCAGAAAAAGCACGCCAAGTCTCATAGGAAAAGCATCGCTCACCTGTCATCATGTCCCCCTAAAGACAGTGCCCCTCCCAAAATTTATGCCCCGCCCATGTCTTCAGTCTTTGTGCACGTACGGAAGAAAGACAGAGTAGTCAAGTGAGTGAGGCTTGATGCAAACCTCGCTCGGTGCTTGGCTCCCAAACGCATGGTCTGTTTACAAAAACATGACTCTTGCACTGTCGTTTAGTGCGTTTGTCGCCCGTTCATATTGTCGGGTACCACTTAGAGAATCATAGGGTCTCCACAAGTGTGGTACCGAAGACGTGTCAAGCCGGGAATGCGCCACGCGCTAACATGCGCACTTTAGCTGACTGCGACTGACTGCGGCTTAAGCCCCAACTCGGCCCAAAGACGGTTCTGTAGACTTGGGAAGCTAACACATCGATTAGTGCTTGGCCTAGTGTGCGGACTTTGGGTACTTTTGCACTCGTTTTCAAAGACTATTTCGTTTTTATTTTATATTCCCGTTGAGAAGTCCTGTGAGTGAAAAGTACCGGTACCGTAAAGCTGGTGAAGCTGAAGAAAGCTCTGAAAAACATCATTACATGGGTATTTCTTACTATGTTATTTTCACATTTCAGATCTAGACACGTGTTCATGAAGTATAATTTTTTCATTAACCCCGCCGAAAGCACAGCTAATTAGCTGCTAAACAAGTCGGATTATTATGAGACGGGCCAGCGCACGCCCGTTTTAACGACTGCTGTTGGACGTTAATTTTTTACTTGCCAGTTGTCCCTTCATGTCTTTTTTGAACTTCTGTGGCTGAGCAAGTTTACGGAGACTTTTTGTTGAAAATTTCGAAACGTCGGTTATCACAACAGGTTGGTTCATACAAAATCAACTGACCAATATGACATGGTTTATTGCACTTTTGCGTCAACACGCAGATGCACCAACTGTGGTACCTATACATTGAGACCAGAGAAGCTTTGACTAGGCAAAGTATGCGGCAAGGGCAAAACATAAGCCTCGCCTCAAGAGATGATGACTAAGCGCTTGATTGACGTAACACCAGGACAACCGAAAGTATTTTTCAGGGTTTTTTTCTGCTGCTATAAATGTTTTTGTTTTTGTCATTTTCGTTTGGGAGGTTGCTTACAAGGCAGTGTGTGCAATTTTAGTTTACAGATCAACTTCAATTTTAAAACTCAAAAACATTGTATTATTACTATTAAGAAATATGAGCTCTAAATTTTTTTTTGCCAGACGACATTTGGAATTGACAAAGTATTTTAGCCGAACTCGTCAATTAACTTGCACTACAGGAAAACAAATTTGCGCATATTTTGTTTCCACGGGTTTGCCCAAGCATTGCCATCCCAGTAAGGTGACGAATGACTCATCGAACGAAAACACCATCAATTAGATCCCTGCTCTTCAGAGGCCACGCTTCAGCTCTAGAGAATTAGTTTATCCTGCTTATGTCTGTCATCAAATCCTCAGCTTTCAAAGCTTTCGCCCTTTCATCCATAACCACATGAGGAACTTTCTGACAGCCCACTATCATTGTCAATTTATAATCCTCATTTTTGACACCGTTAGTTAGTGGCCATCTCCACCGCAAGTGCTACCGCATGAAAACCGTGCTTGCAGGTCAGCCACTGTATACTTCTCATACCTTTATCTCGATACGATCTGACTAATTGGTATATCTTATACCTAGCGCACCTGGCTTGATGCTTCAATAGGAGTCTCTGGTGTTCACAATGTGCGTGGGCAAGACACATTTATAATCTGTCAATAGCTGATTTGCAACTTGCAATGAAAATGTCCAGTGAGTCTGTTGAGGTTTGCTGACGTGTTTTGCGGTCTGCGGTGTGTTATCGCCCTCGCTAAAGCCATACGTTACCCAGGTACAGATATCAGTTTTCAGTCTCTGCGGGTTGCTAATTAGAGTTCAGGTTGTTATTGCCATCGGTTGCTTGTTTTTTTCAGGTTTTTTCAGTACCATGTTTTCGAACGGCGTACAAAGTATAGCACATAATTTTGTGTTTTACATCGCAATTTATTTCAGTTATAAACACGAAATCAACGAAAACAGGGTGTCTCAAGTTTTGTTCTATTGTCCACTCCACGCGCAAATCGACGAATAAGAGCTGTTGCCCCAAAGCGCACCCGCCCCTCCCCGTTACGCACGGCGGTTTCTTGTAGAT
Organism: Rhynchonema sp. JSB1_4; assembly: GCA_030248065.1. Taxonomy (NCBI): domain Eukaryota; kingdom Metazoa; phylum Nematoda; class Chromadorea; order Monhysterida; family Xyalidae; genus Rhynchonema; species Rhynchonema sp. JSB1_4. The sequence continues at coordinate 9,402 of JASAMV010007634.1, forward strand.
AGCAACTCACCATCGGCAATAATTATTGGATAAATTTTAAAATCAATCAAAATATTATGAGGTGCGTCATCGCAGCAACTTTGCTCTGGGCATCAACAACACTCGCTGACACTGCGCACCGAGGTGAGCGATAGTTGGTGTATCGGTCATTCGCTTTAACCGTTCGGCTTGTTCCTATAGCGTTTCGTTTGGGTTACGGTAATAACCTGCAAGGTCTGTATATATTTTGTACCCGATATTCAGGCGCCGGGCGAAGTATACGGAATGCACTGTGTGATTGATGTTTGACTCTGAACATCTGAGCAATGTTCAATGCAGACTCCAGTAAAAGTTGACCCAAATAAACCGAATAGGTGCCGTAAACTGCATAGCAGCGGTACATTCTATGAATACACACATAAATTGCCGCCACATGACCGCAGACGAAATGTAATTTCCGCTTTCTGGATCAGCTTGCAAGAGCGGTGGTGTGGACGTTTCATTTTCTTGAGAGTGCATGCCCCCTTGTTTTGAGCTGGTGCGCCATCTGCAGTCTAAAGCCCAAAATCGGAGAAAAATTATTGTGAAATGTAAGTACACTCCTGTTCTAAATACCTTCGATGAACATCTTTTACCATATTTTCCCAATCACCTAAAAGCCGAGAGTGACACAAGACTGGTCTTTCATAAGCATGGCTTGAGTGAGTGTATTGGTTCTTGGGCTACTTCTGTCAGATTATAACCACGAAAATTCCCAATATTCTTAAGTGACAGCACACACACAATAGTTTTTATCCATTTGCTCAAAACCGTGACTCTTGAGAGATGTGAGCTCCAAATATGCCGCCGCCCAATCTGCGGCAAGTTTGTGTTTGTGCGGCGCCCCGCATAACGTATCATGTATCACAAGCTGTCAGTTGAGACGAAATTGGGAAACGCTTCGCTTATTAACGCTGTCCTTATATGTTCAGGTTTCCACTCAAGGGAACCGGAATTGAGGGACCAAATTTAGTATGTGTGAGAACCGTCGGGTGCGATACGTGAGTGATGTGAACCATGGGACAGCGTCCTTTGGGAGTGAATGCACCAAAGCTGCATTCTCACGGCAAATATTCTAGTGTAAAAGTTTGGATTGGATATACCTAACCATACATATTGATACCGACCGACATTGCACATCAAATAATAGGGAGGGACATAACATGTAGGTACTTGCATTTGGTGGAACAATGACGTCATTCATTGAGTTTGCGAAGGGTGAATGGTCAGTCGACTGCACTGACGATAATGGGCACCTTGATAACAAACAGACTAAACGGTGTTTGAAACGAATAGCATCCTTGTTCTTTGATGTTTCAGCGCCAATTCTTGACGTTGGCGCGTCCACGGATGGCTTCCACGGTACCATTCGTGAGGACAGTCGAAAAGTGAACGTGTTGCCCGAACTACGAGTGCTTGCAGATACCGGTGAGTTGTCGGGCTAAGACTAGGACCCACAGCTTGGAAATTGTTATGATTATTAATATCTATTTCTTTTTTACTGCTTGCAATAAACGGTAATTTCGCGCCCGAAAGTTCGTTAAAACATACTGTATTTTATTACCGAACGGCAAATAGTAACCGCAATTTTATGTATCGATTTCTCACGATGCCAGCTTATACGCTTTCGGCCTTGAAATTTATGTATAATGCTGGACATGGGAGTAGAATGTGTTTTCAGAATCACAAGATACATACACTGGTACATTACCTAGTATGTACCTACACACAGTAGGTATACACGCAGCAGTCGTTTATGTGCAATTTACAATTTGTAATTTTTACCATCTGAACCAAAAAATCTCAGTGTCCACAGAAAATTTAACGACCTGTCCAGGCCCAAACAATCCCGTACATAAAAAACGCGTTATGCTGAATCTCATTCATGTCATATTGCAGTTCCAATTCAATATTCAAAAAACCGTGCAGCCCAGTGAGAATATTGTGCCTTTTTGTGCATCAGAAAAGCCGATTTATATTTTGTACAAGTCACAATTTTCACTACGTATGTTTTATTTACAACGCCGATCGGGCGTGACTTGACAATGCAAGATGTAAATAAAAGACAAAAAACGCGTCGTTTGTGGTTTGCGGTCCGCAATACTCTTGTAAATGTAAACTTGCGGTTTCTGAGAAAATCCCCCCAGCCTTGCTATCTCATGCTCATTCAATTTTTTTAACCAAACAGCTGCAAAATCGCAACGAGCTGATTGCACATCGATTTTGTGACAATCCTTTTTGTTCACCACAATAAATAAAAAATACAAAAAGATATATCGTGCTGGTTTTATTGTGCGTTTACGTGACATGCGTTTTTGTCAGTGTGTGACAGATGTCATGTATTGCGCAACAATGCACAACATAAACTGGTTACAAACACCCCACATCACTGTGGGTCGGACACGCATTACGGTGAATAAATCAATGATTTAGTAAATAATAAGTGGCCATAAACGGTAGAAATAACGGTGGGGGACAGACCAAAGTTGAGCCAAACCAACAAATTTGGAAACAGATGTCAAAGTTATCCTGCATTTTCAGGGCCGGTGTGCGCTTATGAACTGGTGACCGACGCCGACTCCAAGACATTGCTGCCGCTGCTGTTTGAAGCGAAAGTGATTGATGAGCAAACTGGTATGCACTTAAGAACCTGATGGTACATATATATAGTCCATCCATCAGCTCATGGCACTTCTTCTCAGCTGAAAAGCTTGACAGGATCCAGTGCTGTTCCGGTTCCGGTTGGCTTACGAAAAAGAAAAGAGAGAGAAATCGGTTTTTATTTATTTTTGTGCGCCGTTTTCTCTGACATTGCCTTGCGGAGCAACAATTTTTCACAATGGAACCTGAAATTCCAACACAGTGCCATGAGCTGATGGACGGACTATGCATATTTGCTATACATTACACTGTTTTGTACAGTATAGACTCTCAGTGGCCCCCGTTGGGTGAAACCCTCTAGTGACCGGCAATTTGATCTCCACCGCATCTGCCGTAACACGTTATGTGTGCCAGTTTTGTGAATGATAGTACTCTTTGTAGTGACCAAAAATGGCGGGTCCCGTCGGTATTCATATCATGTCACTGCCCAGTCCTTTGTAACATCAGCTAGCCACCCAAGTGTGATGCTTCAGGCGCAGCTGATCTCATCGTGAAAGATGACGCGCGTATCGATTGTCACGCCGCCACACACAAGTTCAGGATTGTGGCACGACCGTGTAACGTCGACAGGGAACCATCGGAAAGGTCAGGCTGGCATTGCAACTGGGACTACGTAAACTGTGTTGCTCTTAAGTTCTGTCCAAAGTGCAGCGGATATTATAACAAGCACCGAAAGGACAAGACAACGCAGAACATTGGCAATTTTCAGACAGTTTGTCATTAATGCTGAATAGAATGCTAAAGTTTGAATCAGAAACGTCTCAGAGAAGGAGCCCCGGGTTTGATCTGAAAATTACGGCATGATGTAGTGCAGTACACCCAGTGTTTCAGTGTGGCGGTTACGGTAACAGTCGAGGACACTAATGACCACGAGCCCGAGTTCAAAGAACCTTGGTACACGACAGCGGTTGACGAGGGACGACTGTATGACAACATCATTCAGTTGACTGCAACTGACGGCGACTGTACGCCACGGTTCAGTGAGATATGCAGGTATACAGGACTTTTGATAAGTATTTGGGTTTGTCAACCTGTAATGCACCCCAATTGATCTTGATCATGTTTCAGATATGAAATCTTGAACGCTGGTAACGGAAGTGATCAACCATTTGTAATTAATCAACAAGGTATGAGGGCATACAGCTCAAGCGTGCTTTACCTGAATCAGGCTCAGTTTCCAGTGATACACACTCCATTCGCAATTCCAGGTATTGTGCGCAACACGCAACCGCTGAATTATGCCGAATCCAGGACACACATTCTCTCAATTGTCTCGCATGACTGCGGCATGCGAAAGTCGAAACCAACGTTGTTGACGATTGAGGTCAGGGAGAGCTGCAATCTTGAAGTCAAAGGTAGGTTGGGTAACGTTGGGGAAATAGCGATTCTGTTCTGCTGAAGCTCATCCCCAGTGGTGGTTTCGGATTTGACTTAGACTTAGGCTTATGCTCAGGCCAAACTGACCTAAACTACTGGTGGGGACGTGTCTTTTAAGGTGGAGTTATACCTTGTCCATTTTCGGCTCTGAGAACAATATGAGGACAAATTTTTGTTTCTAATCATATTTTTGTAATAGTGTGGGGGAGCACTAATTTCGACCAGCGTAAAAGTTGTTGATTTGGTGCAGGGGAACAACTTTGACGCTGGCCGAAATTTGGGCTCCAACTCTATCACAAAATATGATTCCAAAACAAAAATTTGTCCTCGTTGTCTACAAGCCCAAAATGGACAAGTATAACTCCAGCTTTAGCGAGTACCCACTTTTTGCATCGGGTCACTGTCAGCCCTGATTTGCCTGATCCCATCACGGCTGTTTGACCGTCTGCAGGCCTAAGCGACCGAGTCAACTACTACCCGGGTGCGGGCAGTCAGTGGATAGCACCAAAGGCAGCGTTGAGTCTATGCGACACGCAATGTGATGTTTCACACGCTGAAGCAAAGGTGACGTTGAATGCAGCGCACATCGCACGAGGCTGCGATCGTGAGGCCTACGCCACGCCGCAAGCGAGGAAAAGGTACGACTTTATACACGAAGGACCGTAGGTGGAGTGAAATGTGCTACCATGTGGACCGTATGTGTAGAGGAAACCATTCCAAATTAAGCCCATTCCTTACTTGCAGCTGCAACGTTAACGAAGCGACAATCGATCTGTTGCCCCGTTTAGAGAATGTGGAAGGAAGTGAGAAAGAAGCGATTAAGACCAACGATGTGACCACAGAGAATAGTGATGAAGAGGTATTTTTTAATTTAACAATGATTAAACTGAACCTACACTAAATATCAAACCCAATTGCAGTCGTATTATTTCGACGGTGTGCGAAACGCGATAATAGTCTCGAATGACGTTGTCAGTCACAGCACACCACACAAGTTCACGCTGTCGTTTTGGATGCGACACGAAGCGACAAAGAAGGAAGCAGGTCACAAAAAGGAGAACATCATTTGCACCACTGATGACCATCGTAAGTGCAAGTTTGGGGTTTTATGTCCCAATCTATCTGACCTGGTGATCAAAAAAATTCACGCCGTGCTTGTGTGGCCAACGTAAAATCTTTTCCCATGCCTAAAATGAACGAAACGTTGTCGTTGCAGATCTGAACCGTCACCATTTCTCTGTGTATGTGCGCAATTGCAAGCTGCAGATGGTTGTTAGGACCGAGCCGGATGAGCACAAGGACAAAGAGAAGTACTACCCGGCTGAATGGCGCTGGACAATGGACCAAGTGTGCGACAAGGACTGGCATCATTATGCTATTGAGTACGTGCCTCGAGGTGTACTGTAGTTATTGGATTACGGTCGGCAACTGTAATACCGTAATTTTTTCAGTTTCGAGAACCCCAACGTCACCCTGCATGTCGACGGCAAGGAGTTTAAAGAGAAGGAGGGCAATCCGGAAATTTTGGACGACGTTCCGTTGCACAAACTCAAGGACAGCGTTCTGGTTGGTCACAGCACTTTTTTGTTTAGGCCTATTTGCACGCCTGAATCTCAAGCCTAAGCCTAATTGCAGCCGCGCATGGTGATCGGCGCGTGTTGGCACGCACGTACGAATACGATGAAACAGTTCTTCAACGGCTATCTATCGTCGATGCTCTATTTGGCGGGAAACAATGAAAAGGCGGGTGTGCTGCCCTGCCTGCGTCAATGCAAGGAACAGCTACAGTTCAATGGCCTGAAGGAATTGGTACCTGGAGAGGTTCGCTCAAACCTATATTATTTGGTGAAGTTTCACAATGGCGTGTGCAGTCTGCCGTCGTCACATGAACGGGGGGATCTGCCATTTTCGGTCATACTCACAATTAGGAATATTCATTGAAGTGTGATAGGATTGAGAAGAATAAATAGGTTCAAAAATATTCACCAAGTTGAGTGTTTTAGAATAATGAAAGTGTAACTCATCACAGTCAATAGGCCAAATCTGACTTTATGGAGAAACCTTGACTTCATATTCACAATAACTCTGATTCAGGAGGCGATTTTCAACAGTGAACAATCGGAGCTGACGCTTTTGGCAAGCAAACCGGATGACCTGGCCAAATTGCTGCAGAAGGTGGCCTATGTGAACACCAGACAACAACCGACACCCGGACACAGAGGATTCAAAGTTGAGGCAACCGTCACGTGAGTCTGCGATTTGTTGTACTGCAAGGCTCTTAGTTTGTTTGTTGTATCGGAAGACAGATACTTGGTCATCTATGTAAGTTGGCTGCCAATGTTTTGTCGGGCTGAGGTGCATACAGTCTTACCCTCCACAGTGGAATAGATTGGGAGTCGCGTTTGTTTTACCCCCAGAGAAATTTACCGTATAACAGTAATTATAGGAGGGTACCGGCAGATGAGATCGTTCACTGGATTGTGTTATAGAGAGAGTCGACTGTACACAAATTAATGAAACTTTATTGTTTCAGGGTCTGATTAAAACATTTTATTCCTTTCCAGTTGCACGGACAAGAAGGAGCCAATCCATCTGAATCCATTCAACGGCTACATTTTCGTCCAACAACCGCCCGAACCCAAATTGACCATTTCGTCCGCTGACATCGTCAAAACCACCGATGCCGCTGTGCAGGCTGGCACACTCATGTTGCCTGATCTGCAGGTTGATGTCACTCAACTTGATCAGGGTGAGTATAGTTGAAACATCATTACTTTTTGATGGCATTATCGGCGATTTTCAAGAACTGTAAACTTGACCAGCATGCAATCGGAAGTAGAAACACACTTTTGGGGTCTCGCGGCACCGACCAAAAGTGACCGATTATGCCAACATATACGTATACATTATGTAGTTCACACCTGTCAGCCCCTTCCGTTGTCAGCCCAAATGTGATTGACCATGGATTCTTCCACCCGTATATATCCCACCCTAAATGTGTGATGTTTCAGACGGCAAAGAGCACTCGACGACAGCTAAACACAAGTTGGATTGGTGTCAAGTGCATCTCGACCCGCCCCGCACCGACAAACAATCCGAATACTTTAGCAGTCCGGCCGCACTTATTGGCCAACTGCATTTGGATTTTGAGCACGACGATTTGGGCATTGTCGTCAAAGGTTCGTGTCTGAGTCGGATAGTCCCAGGCCAGGTCACGTTCTGAGCGCGGATGATAATCAAACTGCATGGTTGTTTCAGGCATCGAGAGCGTCGAAGGCTACCAATCGGTGTTGACCGAGGTCCGCTACCACAACTATAACCCAGAGATGTACCGCGAACGCAAGTACACCGTGCAGTGCAGCATGTTGAATGGACGTGTGATCAGCAATAAATTGGATGTCAAAGTTTGTTTGCTGGGCTTGCGCTGGAATGTTGTGGATTCTGTCATTTTGATAAAAAAATAAATAAGAACACTAAAAGCGACTGCTTCTAGATGTTGATCGAAGCAGATCCCAATACGAAGGTGGAAATCGATCAGAAAAAGGACAAATCGGTTGAAGTCGATGTGGGATCGCAGATCGAGCACGAACTCAAAGATCGACATCACAACTACAGGTTGGGGTCATTGTATAAGTCGGGTCATCAATATGAAAAATAATATTTGCTCATTGCCTGAGACGGGACAGGCAAAATGAAAAATTATGAATATAATTTCAGACTTGAGTCGGTGCTGGAGATGGATCTGCCTGGACCGCGGGCGCTGCTGGCCAGGGATGGGTACGCGACCGTGCAGAGATCGTTTGCAGGTCGGTTGGGGTTGATTGACGCTTTGATGTTTCACCTCCTCCAGCTACATATACCTTACACATCGATAGCTGATATGAAACATCAGCCAATTCAGGTGGTGTGGTCGCACTGGTGGTGGTGGTGTGTGTGGGTCTGCTGCTGGTGCTGCTCGTGATCGGTGTCGTAAGGATGCGACATCCCAACACTTCCGGACGATTTGGACGGAAATATAGAAAACAGGAAACGGATCTCGCCTGGGATGACGGAGCGCTGAATATCACTGTTAATCCTTTGGAAGTGAGCTTGAGAATTCGGGCTTGGGAGTCTCCAAAAGTTTATTTTTTGTTCATTATAATTCGTTTTGAACAATCGAACAACAAAAAATCGTATGTATCTTTTTTAGACTGAGCCAGCAGAAGAGGCTGAAACATCAATGAACCATCCAGAGGAGTTCTCAGACGACAGTAGTGAGGATGGAGAAGGGTGAGTCGATAGTGGTCCCTGATTTTTAAGGGAAATGCAAGAAAATATGATATTAAAATATATTTGTAGATTTCATTTTCACGACGGCGATGAGCTGAGTGAAGAAGATGATGATGAAGATGATGATGTTTCAGATGATAATGAGGAGACCGTATTGCCGCATGTCGCTAACGGTTAGTATACGGTAATCATAAAGCTACCGTAATCTCATAATAACCGTAACCCTATTTGTGCAGGTCGTACGGGTGGTTCTACAGGGCTAGAATGGGATGACAGCACACTGAATTCTCCGGGTATTCGACACAACGCGTCGTGTTCGCGATCGTATCGTGTCTGAATAATTTACGTTTCACTCTTCTCTGGTTATTATTTTTGATTTCGATCAGTCTCTAGCGATTGGGAGATAGAAATCTTTACGAGCAGCATCCATCTCCCTTTTTACTCATGAGGCTTAGGCTTAGGCTAAGTTTCAGGCTTAGACTCCAGCCAGGAAGACCTGTCCATAGAAAGAAAGTTAAACTTTAAACTTCGAGGTCACGGTGGGGTTCGAACCCGCCCTGCAATGTATGTTGTTGTTCGTAAAGATTTCTGTCCGCGCTTCTCCAGCGAAAGCGGTAAATTCAAAAAGTTACATAATTCCTGCTCGACCTGATTGAAAGACTGAGATATTATTATATTTTTCTCGTCGATGTTTCACGTTTTTAGGTTTACATAACTTCTTCTCTTCTGAAAGGCTCATGTTCGCACCATTCATTCTGATTTCCTTATGTATTATCGTGTTCACTGTTTCCTGATGTTTATGTTGCGTGTGTTGGGTGTGTTTGTCTTATGTCCTTTGTTCGCCTGTTGTTCAGTATTTTCGTCTTGTTTTTTTGGTTTTGTTGAAAAAGTCCAATCAAGGTTTGACTGGTTGTCAGATTTTGGCAACAATCTCCAGCTTGCTGTACTTTGGCTAATAATGTTTCAAAACACAGACATCATTGTTATGTAATTATTGACTGACGTTATATTCGATTCCGAGAGTGCTAATCGGTCTCACGTTTTCGTGGCAGCAATCATGAACATTGAGCATCAAATATGGCTACTTATTATCTTCAACTATGTAGTCGAGAAACAACACAAATACGTAATAACCATCAGGCTTCTTGCCGAAAACAAGCATTGTCGTCAAAAAATGTGTTTGTGTATTAACACATAAAAACTTTTGATGTGTTCAAAAATTATCATATTTGAGAATTCGCGGTACGTACTTATCTGGTCATGTAATATTGCGATTATGTCGTTGTTTATTGCGTTTGTTGCCTGATGCTTATTTTTCCTGACCATAACTTTGCGTTCTTTTCTTTTTTTCTCTCCACCAGTCGTAGGGTAACACCACGGAAGGCGCAAAAAACGCGAACCCATTTAGTTCAATTTAGGTTAGGTGTATGCAGTACAGCAAGTTTCACATTCCATTTTTTCTTCAATGTATGTATTCTGCTGTTCACGAAATTGTGTTCATAAGGTGATTTTACATGGTTTAAAAACAGTCAGCAACAGTTGTTCGCACTTCTCTGATGTTGAACTTGAACTTGCGTTTGTAAAATTGCACTTTTCCATCTATTCACAAATTGGTTGGTGTCGTGCCATATACCTACATACATATAATTGTGCTCCTTCAATGCTTATAGTTTTGCACAACCCGGTTGAGAGTTGAACAAGATTTTGCTTCAGTTTCGCAGAAAAATTATTTGCAAGACAGGAAACTCAAACAATGTGAATAACTGCAAATGAATTCCACTTTAGTTCTGAATGAATTGTACATCAAATTCGCACTAAACCTTAGCTTGATGATTTTCGCGTATTTTCTGCATTTAGCTGTTTGTGTTGTTTGTTCATAATCTCTGATGATTGCTCTTCTACGTAACAACTTGTGTCTCAAAATAAAATGTTGCGCTATCAAAAACCGGTTATCAACTTTGGGCGATTAGAGATGGGGAAATGCATAAGTGAAATCTAACAAAAGGGCAACTACGCACAACAATGCATAATTGTTGATCGTTTATCTGCAAAGTCGGCATAAATGCAAACTATGGTGATGTGAGATAACGCAAAATGCTCACAGCATGTTACCAATTGACCAACTGACGGTGATAAGATCTTCATGACCATTTCCCTATTGGACATTGGGCACTTTACGTCACTTTCATAAATGTTAGTCTTTTTCTGAACATTACGTACGTTCTGTGGCAATAATGAAGCTCCATCTCTGGCTATTTGCCTGTTTCTTGACAATTTTGACATCAAATGCTCGAAGTCTGCATCGAGCTCAACGCGTCAAACGACAGAATTGGAGCTTGTCGAATTTATTTCCGAGTCTTGCAAGCTTCTCGCAGCTTTTTGGCGCATCCGTCGGACAAAGTTTCAATGTGAAACCCTTGACTGGTCTGTCTTTTTTATTTTTTATCGGCGTTTCGAGACTGACGAGGTTTGCCACCACTCACGGACTCATGGACACGAACAAGATTGCTGCTCTATGCATCCCTTTGGGGTCACGTGGTGACCATCTGGCGCAATCGCACCACTGACGATATTCTGGGGCACCCCCTAGCGTAAAAACATTGGACTAAACGGGCAAAACTCACTGCTGTTTCACCACGTCATTGTTTTCCCTCGTCAGTCGTCAGACCTCAAAAATTTTCTTTTAATGCACAGATGTCGGTCAACAACAAGCGAATCTGACAAATTTGGGTCAATTCGAGACCAGTCAGGGCGGTCAGTTTGATGTGAACAAGTTGGCCTTCGGTTCACAACGACGCAATTGTATCGCTGGCTTCTGCACCACCGATGGACTGCAGGTATGCACCAACCTTGAAGCCAAGCGATTTTGACAAACGAAAAAATTGTGTGTGGGGAACAAGTTGGTCCATCGTGTTGCTCCGGTTCTGTCAAAATAAAACACTGTGGTCTGAACAAAAAGTGCACGCGCCATGCCCTCGTCTGATCGCGGTCGTAGTGTACCTCACCAATTAAATTTTCCACGGTTCTACATAGTACCTACATAAGTCTTGCACGTGAATTAATTTCCTAGTGTACATGTTGCTTGATGTTCAAAGGCAAACATTGCAAAGTGATGTTTCACAGGCCGGCAATATTGACGGACGAGGCACATTCGGTGCGGCGAATAATCGTGGCATCGATCTGAGTTCGCTATCGAATCTGACCGGCGGCATAAATCCTTCGGTTGGCATCACGGATCAAACAGGATACAATCCTTTCACGGGTTCGAATATGTTTGTTTACCTGCACCGATTGGTCGATGAAGAAAACGCGCTGACCGATTCGCTCCTGTTTCTTGTCTTGATCATACATGACTTTGGATACCAGTAAATGGTGGTTCAAAGGTGTTCGTGTATAGTCCAAAATCAAACTGGTAAAAATTAGTGACAACAACAATCTGGGCAAGACCGGACCGTAACGGATCGGTCACAGTGTTTGATGGCGAATTTCCATCACGGCTGATGTGCTGATGTTTCAGGGCAAGGCGGCACCAAACGTGGCTTCAACCTTCCATTCGGTATCGGATTCGAGCGGGGCTTCGGTCTGCAATTGCCGACAATCGGCGACTTCCAGAAGTTTGCACCATCCAGTCCTGCTGCAGCACCACAGATGCCCGTTGCTGCTTCGTCCCAGCCTCGGGGGCGGCCACAGCCGGGTGGCTTCCCACCACATCGACCTAATAATTGAGCCGAAATTCTCTCCACGTTATCCTCCTATCCATATTTTGTACCGTGTGAAGTGTTTTTTTTGTCGTCAACCTATCGTAAAATTGGGTATTCGTGCCACTTGTACTCACCTCACACTACTACTTCCATATATGTATGTATGTACATAGTGGAGCTCAGTGCAGATCAGTTGACCCGATTTTCTTTCTGATTCCACAACGTTACACCCACGATCGGCTTATTCTCTCATGATAATGTTTTTTGCATAAACATTTGAATTACAGTACTGTATGTGGCAGCAGCAGCAGGAGCGACTTCACAAGCGACTCGCGTAAACACACCTAGGTACGGTACTTATGTTTGCAAAAAGTCAAACCCGTAAGTGCAATTTATCGCAGTGAACGAAAAAGACGTCAAATCGCACGATGTGGCTGCAAAAAATAAAGTACAGCGCGCGTGACAAATTCGTCAGCAAGTAAACACGGTTCGCAGCCTACGCTTGCGCATGCGCACACACATTCTGCGACGTGAAATTGATTCCATGTTGTTGATCTTGGTGTGAGAAAAATATTTGCACTTCATTGTATTACTTTTTCAGATAAAAGCAGAACTTGAACATAAATAATGCAGTCATCATTGGTCAAAATTGTCATTTCACTGTTGCTGCTCAGTGCAACATCAGCGACCAGTTCAAGGGTGCGACGCATCAAACGGCAACAGCGCTTCGCCCTGTCACAATGGATACCTCAATTGTTGGGATTCCCAAAAGTCGGTGGAGATGTGGGTGGAGGCGTAAATGTGGATCCATTGACTGGTAAATTGTGCTGGACTTTATATTTGGGTTTATCTTTTCGTGACTCGTACTTACCGCCAGGCAATGCACTAGGTGATCGTCCTCTGTTATCTTTCTCCAAGTTTCCATCAGTGTCAAATATCTGCAGCTTTGTGCTTGCCAATAAGAAACAAGAGAAAAGCAAATTGGAAAATGGTTGACGCAACTCATTTCACAGAATGTGAACACCATTTCATGATGAAGCACCAGATCATAGACGCACCGGTAAATGTCAAACCATTTTGGCGGGCCCACCCCAACAATTATGAAAATGAAACAACTGGAATCAACCACTTCACGATTCGCCCACAAGTAGGGACCAGTGGCACAGCCAATCAACTGAAGCAGCCCTAAATGAGCTCTAGAAATTAAACATGGGAGTTGACGACGAGAGTTGACCATCTGAGTTGACAACAGTACCACCGCCCAAATACTGTCGGGCATGATCCTGTTTCTCGCAGATGTCGGTGACGGCGTTGGTCTTCGTGATCTCGGACTATTCGAAACGCGTCAGGGCGGCGATTTTGATCTCGATCAAGTGCAGTTTGGTTTGCGCGATCGAAAATGTGCGGCTGGGGTCTGTGGACGTGACAGGTTGGGCTCGGTGGGACACGACGGGGGTAGACACGAACAGACATTATTGATATACTGTACCTGCTATTTTTCCTTCAAGATTCATGGCGGGCAATTATGATTCCGAGGGCACCTTCGGGGCGCACAGACAACGTGGTATCGACTTATCGATGTTGAGGGGCTTGATCGGGATGGACCCATCGGTGGGATTCGGGGAACGAAGGGGATACAATCCATTTCAAGGTGCGTGTTCAAAATGCTTTGGTGCTGCATATACAAAATTCCTCATTACTGGTTTCGTGGTGCGAATGTGAAACACTCACGTTGTGAACTGCACGAGCTACGTGTGCTTGGAGTGCGGCCTACGAAGCTGATGTTTCAAAGTAGTGCTTCAGCTAGCAGGTTGAAAAACAAGGTTGTAAATAGCCGTGTCAAAAGCGCACGGTTGGTCATTACGGCGATTTATTGACAATACCAAAATTAGTCCTGACATGGACGAAACTAATCAGCGTTTGGGAGCAACGGCTGATGTTCCAGGAAGAGGAGAAGTGAGCGACGGACTGCAACTGCCATTTGGCATCGGCCTACAACGTTCAACAGAGATACGGGCACCCGGCATTAATGATTTCATAAACATTTTCATAAAATAGTCCGTGCAAAACTGCCACTGTCCACTTTTATGGGTGTCTGGTTCTCATAATTCAACTTTGTTGTTCATGATTGATGCTTTACGCGCAATAAGAATAAATGGTTATGTAATACCGTCGTTCATTGCATAGAAGTTTATTCACATTCTGTCGTGGAAATGTGCGAATATTACAAACCTTCAGCTAATATAACACATGTAACACAATGAAGCTGAAAGAATTTAGATGAGAACAAATGAACAGACAGATTGACCAAGCCATAGAACAGTACCAAAATGAAGAAAGTTGTTAATGAGCTGGAATATGGGTTGGTTGAGCACAACACTGAAACTGCGAGAGCAGACAAATATGGAAGATCAAGAAAACACACTTTGTACTTGCTTCAATACAACAGAAGAATCTGCAAATATACACTCACGAAATAAGCGGAACTAAACCAAACTACAGTATAGCTATGTCTACGTCAATAAATAGGTAAAAACGAGCAAAAGGCCAGGTCGATGCAACAAGCATTTTGCAATGACAATAATAAAATAACAACCCTGCACCGCAAAATGTGAAGACCAGCAACAACAAGTCGGAGATCGATCAATGCAGCTCCAATTTTGATTTGTCAGCTAATCTCAGCGCCAACACCGACCTGACTCCATACCGCTCGGCCACCAGGCAAGTGATGTACCACAATGGGGCATACTCCATGGTGATCAGGCCCATAAAATGGCCGTAAAAGTATGGCTCATAGTCCCAGGGACAGGCATTGAACTGACGAAGTATGAGACCAGTGCTGAACTCCCATGCATACGACCAGATTAGGTACAGTAGTCCACGTGCGAGGAGGGGCACTCGGTCCTGTAAATAATAAACACCTTCCACGTAGTGAAACCTGACCAGAAGTTTGGTATCCACGTTACCCTGAATTTTGACTCAACACTTCTGTGACGAATGCAGTGATCAAAAAATACCGGCTCCCAAAGCACGTTGGTAAAGCACAGGTGTAGCTGATGTTTCCTGCTTCAAGCAAGTAGTTGTAACCTTCAAAGTCAAATATAATGTTTCAATCATCAAGCCGGATGTCCCATAGATGAAGAACGCCCAGATGCTGGTCAGACCGAACAAGTGACGATTCTCGTTCGCCACGAGCTCCCAAATCGCGGTGAAACCGACCTGGGCACGGGATTGAAAAGATATTTTTCTTTTGTATCAACACTTGAAATCATTGGATACAATGAAATGTAAGCTCACCTCAAGACAAGGTCCACAAAGGCAGTATAAAAAAAGTCGTTGCCACAAATACAGGGGGTAACCAAAGTTCGTGCCGGCAGGGGGCATGGTGAGATCTAGATTTGTGGGATAAGGTCAGAGTGAATAACAATAAAAACGAATTCTTGCAATAAACGCCGCATGCATTGCGCAATTAGGTGACTCTGATACAGAAGATTCCATATCAGAATCAAACCCAGAAATAAAATTAAAATCTGAAAACAAGTTCGAAAATAACCACCCATTTTATTGGCCCAAGATTATCAAATAATAACAATAGGATTTTCAACAAGGTTTCGTGCGAAGTCAATCGGTCTTTGCAGACACGCACAAATAATCTGTTTGAAGCAGTGGATGAAAGGGAAAGAATGCTTGTCACTTTATTATAAAACGACAAAAGTGACACGATGAGATATGCTTCAAGACCTAGAGCTACAACTTAATACAAATCAACAATTCATAAAAACAATAAAATTTTAAGAAAAAACCAGCATTATAATTGCAGCGGAATCACACAGTAAAATAAACGACCCAAAGTGAGAGAAAACGATAATAAAAAGGGGGATATTCTTGCAAAAGACACATGCACAAGCATCGGGAAGCGCAAAAAGCACAACACATCCACGTCTGAGCAGTGCACAACTTTTTGACCACCCAATAAACACGTGCGCATACACATAACACCAAACCAGATCACAATTCAGTGAGTAGCATGGAGCGAATTTTGAAGTCACGAAAATATGCTAAGGCCGCGTACAGATAGAGCTGGTTCTGGTTTTAGTAAAAAAAATTTCTATGTCCGAAAACCAGAACCAGAGCCAGCTCTATCTGTACGCAAAACTGGAAATATTTCTGGCGCAATATTTTTTATTCTATGTCAGAGAACCAGAAATATCTCCAGCTCTATCTGTACGCAAAACTGGAAATATTTCTGGCGCAGTTCGAAACATTTATGTCACTATGTTATTTGAAAAAACGTGGTGTGTGTGTGCTTGCAACATTTTGTTTGATTACAGGGTGTGTCGAAATACGTATACCTGGTATGAATTAGTGTTTGTGCAGTAATTGTTTCAATTTGTGATAAACTTTGGCTAACTGTTTTGGTATGCTGTGGGCGCTTTGCCATCCATCGTTTGCAAACATGTTCTCAGGTATGATGTTTTCAGGTACCTTAGAATGCTAAACAAGGCCCCTAGTCTGCTGCGCTATCAGAACTAAATTTTCCACTTTGATACAGTTTGTTGATGTTCTCATCAATGCTGAGGAAAGCTGGGAGGATTTTCACCACGGTGTTTGAGGTACATTTTCCAAAAAACTGGTTCAAGCACAAGGTGCTCAACGGAAATTCTTAAGTGTAAAAGTCCGACCAATCAGCAAATAAACCACTTGAACCGCTGGCAAAGCGCTCACAGCAGACCAAAAAACAATTAGCCAAAGTTTATCACAAATCGAAACAATTACTGCACAAACAATAATTCATACCAGGTGTATGTATTTCGGCACACCCTGTAATCAAACAAAATGTTGCAAGCACACACCACGTTTTTTTCATCAATAACCCAGGGACATAAATGTTTAGAACTGCGCCAGAAATATTTCCAGTTTTGCGTACAGATAGAGCTGGAGATATTTCTGGTTCTCTGACATGGATTAAAAAATATTGCGCCAGAAATATTTCCAGTTTTGCGTACAGATAGGGCTGGCTCTGGTTCTGGTTTTCGGACATAGAAATTTTTTAGTAAAACCAAAACCAGAACCAGCTCTATCTGTACGCGGCCTAAACGTTTGGAAAGGCACGAAATAATCAATATGCAGCAGTTAGGTACAATACCATATTACTAGATGTGTAAAATCTTCGATAGTTTTTGTAGCACAGTAGTTTTGTATCAGTAAGCTGTAAGAACAATAATATAAATAATATAACTTCATAACAATATTCACTGCACAACAGTCCCACGATCTCTATATTATACTCAATAAAAAAAATTTCACAAACAATACAGAAAGAACATTTGGTTAAAAATTTGCAACAAAAAGTAAACCAAAACCCCCAGCAAAGAAACAAAACAGGACGATACTAGACTAAACAGCAGCCCAAATAAGAAAAAAACCATAAAAATTTATAATACTCCAATTTGACCTACACTCAAAAAACTTACTACAGCGCCACTGCATCAATAGCAATTTCAACAAATACTATGTAGGTACGACGTAATAAGCGACAAATAAATTTTGCATAACAACGAACAACAACCGTATGTCAGTCAACTTAAATCAACAGCAATACAGTCCTAATCGAGTTCGTGGGCCGCAGGTGCACAAAATGGGGACATATCCGAACATTGTTTTTCAAACAGGGAACCCACCCAACTTGCGCGTGCGACCAAAACAAATGACGTAACAAACGGATAGCTTTTTTGATAATTGTAGTCAAGTCAAAAATAACAACTACATTGCCGGACCTCAACAATAATTTTCAGTCATAATCTCCCAACCAGCCTCAACTTGCACAATAACAGTCCTATATTCGCATAACATATGCAATAGTTAGGTACATCAGCCTAACGTACTAGCTGCAATAACATGCACCCAACAACCGCAGAACCTATTGTTTCATGTTCTATCAGCCAGCGCCAGTCTACAAGTCATCATCACCCATGAAATCGCCATATCGCCACAGATTCACGCGAGCGCGACGCGCCGTCTGCTGCGCCTCCATGTATTTATCCACCTGTAGATGGGGATTGGGAATGTAGTTTGCATGTGGAACTCAACGCTTTTACGTTTTAGACGGACTACGCGGAGGCACAAGTCGTCTGATTGCTAAATCAGGCGGCTTTTCACATGAAATCTGAGACATTTTCACACCTTCCTTGTCAACAGTTTGACTTTGGCCAGCCATCGGCTGCTAAACCAGCCTGGTTGGCCGCAATCCACAAATCATTTTTTGAGAGGTCTTATCTTCTCTGGATGATATAATTAAATTTGTCCAAGAACAACATTTCATACCAATTGTTTGAGTCTTCGTTCCCTACGTGTTTCCACCACGACCACACCCTGTTCCACCAAGGTGCGTGCAATGTCCTTGTCTGCGTCCGGTACAGGCGTGGTTGTTGCACTTGAACCTGCCGCCGCCGGTGCTGCACCTGATGTTTCACTCGGTGGCACGCACACACTCACGTATTCCTGTGCGGCATTGATTTCGGTTATCGTGGGATTATTACTCTGGTGCAGTTATTCTCAAACTGCCAAGCTTGAATGATTACCGACAGGAAATGTTTCGAGAGTCAGATATCAGAAGAAAAAGCCCCTCTCTGAGTGGGTGGGATCGAAAACCGCGAGAAAAAAAACGCCCAACAACTCGAAAATCCCGAAACGAAAAACACCAAAAAATATAAAATGTGTGAAACACAATTCTTATTGTCAGAAAAAGGTATTCATGTAGCTCGTCTAACCCAGACTGAAAGCCTGAGCAGCTGTACTTTTGTGGATGTTCCTATGAACAAGTTCTGGGATGATGTTTCACTCACGGGTTACGACTGAGAAGAATATTTTTACATCCCTGATATTTTATATTTTTTGGTTTTTTTTGTTTTCGAGTTTTTTCGGGCTTCTCATATTCGGGTTTTTTCGGGGTTTTCGATGACCACACTGTGAATGCTGGATCTCGGGTGACACTCAGGATATAGTAACCAATGAAAATCGCGCCGGACCCATCCATACCTGTCCACCAGCTCGGTATTCGACATTGACCTTCATGGTGGCATCAGTCAACATCAATCGACGCAGTTCGTTCGCACACACATCTGTCGCATCTTGGTCGGCCTGAATGGAGAAAATGTGTGGCCAGAGAGAAAAACGAGACGTAGAAAAGTGAGTTAATTTTTATGTATTTTGTCGACTAGGGTTTGTTCTGTTGTACAATCACACGTTGTCATCGGTTACAGTGATCTTGCACGACTGCCTATGGCCCGAGTTAGGCGTTACTGAACAAAGATGAAACCGCAGCTTGCTGCTCAAGTCAGGAAAACCATAAAAACAGGTTACGGAGCACGTAATCTGAACAACACAGCCAATTGGTGTAATTTTCGAAACGGTGTAAAGGTCGGCGAAAGTTCGGTCGAAGGTCGGCGTAGCTCGGTGTAAACGTGAAACATTGCCTGTTATTAACGTGGAATGTTTCAAGTTTACACCGACGTCTATCACACTGAGCTGTCGACCGAGCTTTCCACCGACCTCTACACCCAACTGACCTTTACACCGTTTCGAAAATATCACCCAATCACTAACATTGGCAGGCAGTTGCACCAAGGCGAGCGTGTAATCACGAGCACCAGGAGCTTGGATGTGGAATTGGGGTGGTAATGCTGCCAGGCACGACGTTACATCAACCCAGTCACGCTGCAAATTAATGATTGGAAACAATTTTATGGTTGAATGTTTCAATTGGCTCTGGGGTACAAGCTTTGGAAGACAGGCTTTTTGTCAGAACTGCATGAATCTGAAAATATCATGTTCCACAAAACCAACATTTCCAAAATCGACAAATAACACATGAGCACGTGGTCCCTTGACGGCTTCCACTCGTCCCCTGTACCATTGTTCATCGACGTATTTCGCTGCACACAATTCACCGCGACGCGGAGTGTATGAACCACGCAACGGTGGGTTGGCGGCTAGTTCGGCACGCAGCTCACGCATCATTTGCTCCAGTTTGGGACCTGCAACTATTGTGGGCGGGCATGCGAATGTGCGGAAAGATATTGCGCACGTGACAAGGTTTGACTACACAAAACGAACAGCACACTGAAAAAATAAACAGGTGCAGTACTGCTGTTGTTAGTTAGCTGAGGCGGCTCTCGTTCTGGATTGGCCACAAACCGTGGACTAAACGCCGCTCACATCGCTTTGTTTTGTTCACCAATCTTTAGTAAAAAACAACCGCAAAATATTGTAACAAGTCACACGAAATCCCAACCTTCATCAACCAACTGCGCTGCAAACTTGAGTGCCTGTCCCTGGACGGTGCACTCAGTGACGAGCACCTTCTTATAGTTCACCACCCTGTCTGCTTTGTCGGCAGCCGCGCGCTCAGCCTCCTCTTGTGCTGATGTGTCCACGTAGTTGGCCCAGATCTGCACTTGGTTGCATTTAGTTGCGTTGAGTGAAACACCAGTCAGCCAGAATTTCGATCTTGATTTCACGCATCATAATGTGAACTTTGATGCGGAAAGCGATTACTTATTTGCCGTTATGATGGCTTGTATCAGTGTTGATTGCACGTCATCACAGTCACCTTGCACTGCACAAAAAGAAACTTCGGCCCCATCAAATAAAGAGAAATAATCGCAACACACATCGGCACACGCCCAACCTTTAATTTCTGTGCCTTGGCGCGTTCCTCAGCAGCGATGAGTGCGTGGTAGTACTTGCTGCGTTCGGCACCGAACCCGAACACCGACGCCAACCCGTTAGCAACAAGGAGCTCGGACAGATTCTGCCCATCGACAAACGCCCAACCGACGAAATTGCCACCTTTGTCTGCTGTCTCCACTTCGAGTTCGATCTGCAAACGCAGTTTTATATTTCGTTTCTTTTTTTGAGGTCACGCGGCCATCTGGTGCATTTGCAATGACGATACGGTAGCGTGGTGCACCACCCGTCTGTGGAAACAGGTCGAAACGGGTAACTAGACACATACGACACAATTCACATTGCACGCGTTTTTATGACTGAATAAAAATAAACACAAACGCTAGTGTATCAAACCCGCAAAAATTGTTGGAAATGAGTCAAATATTGTATAAGTCCCGCGTCCTCAACTCTACCTCTCGTTGCAAACATTTCTCCTTGGTGAATTGCATAGCTTCATCACCATATGGTTCGCCCTCTAACATCATACCAGCCATTTGTGGACTGGGACGAGCACCACGTGGACAGTTGATGCCTGCAAATGGTTTTACAGGTTTTTTCCACTACGGATTGCACAAATGCGTAAATTCTAATAGCAATAAGATCGAAGCAAGAATTTTTTTCAGATATCACATTAAAATCCGGCTGTCCGTTGCGTTATAAAACCCAACAAAAACAGAAATGAACCTGAAAGTGTAAGAAACGATGAACACTCAACTGGCTGCTTAAAAGGGGCCTTTCGCATTTCAAACCCCCTTCAAACTTTGCACGCATTTAGACAATACTCAAGGTGTCATGAAAGTGAAAACACCGGGAGTCTTGCGTTTAACATGCGAACAGGAGACACATGTCAAAAGGAACAATCGGGAACGAAACCCGCCGCGGGCCAGCCTAATTTATATCTGCGCATTTAGGCAAATCACCTGATCAGCAAGAAAGAATATTTCGCGTGATATTTGGAGCGGACTCACCTTGGAATATCGGATTTTCTTTTTATTTCGAATGAATTGCAACGAATTGTTCTTGCATGACAGTTCATGTTTCGCGAAATGTTTCATGCTATACTTGTCACGCAGGAACAATTCGTTGAAATCCTAAATAAAAAGAGAAAAGAAATTTTATAGTTAGAAACATAAACATTCAATCAATCACCTTGACACCTTTTTGATCAGGCACGTTGCCTGAATGCGCAGGCATAAATTGGGCTGGTCCGCGGCGGTTCTCCCCCTGGATGTTCCTCTTGAAAAGGATCTCCTAGTCGTATACTGCATATTAGGTTATTGGCATGTATTACATTGATGTGACATCACTTACCAGACAGTAGGAATGTGAGCAAACAAGTCTCCTTCGGCACAAACACCCTCATCCGCGAGCCACTGGCGACGAACTCGACGATGCCCTCACAACGGCCGGCTCGGATCAGATGCGGCAGGAATTGGCGCGATTTATTGACATCCTGCGGGACCAGGGAGTGATAAAGTTTATTAGACATTTGTCAGTGTGCTGAGCTCCGTCATAGCCGTTAAAACCTTGCATGAAGGGAATGGTCTTTTGTACGCTATTAGGTCCATAAGCTACCGTTAACCTTCCAATAACCACTCACTACCGTGAAAATTGTTCATCGTGACCAAAAGTGGCGGGCTCCACTCATGTCCCAACATACAGAGGGCCTCGGCCTGCCCAACAAGACCAAAATCTAGAAATGCTATTTTCGCTAAATGACGTACTCCCTGCAATTCCTGCACTCGCACGATCGGCAGTTTGTCGCCCAACATTTTCGCCCTGAGCGCATGCAGTCCCTTGTGTCCCTTCTCAGCTTTGGCCTCTGCTGCCAACAGTTGGTCGTATTGACTTGACCTGTTTTCATCGTCCTGTCGATAACGAACAACCGATACCAGACCTTTCTGGACGAGCGCTTCGGCAACATTCCTACAAATAAACTGGAAACGTTTTTCTATTCTGAAATGGAATTGCGTATGGTTTTTCCAAGTTTACCAGGCTGCACCTAGATAACAGTTTAAATTTCAGTGCTTAATTAGAAGTGCAGCTAGACAGCCAACCAAACATAGCAAGCAAAATGGGCTATGCACTGACTGTGGTCCAATCATCACGGTGCAGCACGTTCGTTCGGGCAATTTCTCGTTTCCGGCCATTGTATAGTCGACTGTCACTGACACCTGCAAATATTGCCTGATATTCCATACAACTGTCACCGGTCATTATTCAAAAGTTATGTAATAGCAAAATGGGCCAACCATTTTTCCAATCATTCGCTTTCTGAGGAATTCCCTGGCCTCAAACATGAACGGCACATCATAGAGAGGACGGGGCGGCCGGCCTGATGGCTGATTATCTGAATTAGTACTCGATTTTGGTAAAATAATAACGGCAGTTAACCAGACACATAGGTTTTTTTCTTTTTGAATCCGAGAAGACTGACGTGTTGACTGAGCAAAGGTCCACGATGAAAAATAGACAACCTTTAATAATCTTGAGATCAGCCGCATCTTCAGCGCGCGGTGGTCGAACCGACGACAGAAAGATCTTCATTTGCTGCCCGTTGTCCTTGAGCACCACCAGACTGTCGGCTGACGAGATTTCCACAACCTGAAATAAGACAACTTGTTGTAACGTCAAAAACTAAATTGACAAGCAGGGAAAATACAAGAAAAAACCCGGCATAAGTAAATAAAAATTGCCAACCAAGTCCAACCTTGGCCTGGAATGTTTTGTTTGACGCAGCGACCGAGGATGGTGGTTCGTAGGAACGCCACACTCGAACACGTCGTTCTTTGGCCGACCTGAATAGATCGGGCACAAAATTAGTTCCGGCAACGCGGTTACTGTACACACCCGTTTTTTCGCAGAGGCGGTTAGTGTACCTCCCTGGGGGGAAGGGCGGGATGGCAGACACAAATTGAGGAAAAAGTCATTTTTGACGTGGGAAATTTGACCCATTTTTGCCTGTTTTTGGAAAAAATCAACATAAAAAACTCATCAAAAATTACCCATTTTAGGACTAAAATGCCTAGGCAAAACTTGGAGAAATTAGTGTACTTGGAGAGGCGGCTGGTGTACAAACGTATCTTGGTCGCGGCGGTCAGTGCACCTACCTTTGGGCTGCGGGACCGCCTCCCCCAGGAGCTACACTAATTTGAACACATAAAATACAATTAAGCTCATACCGTTCGGCAGCGCGCAATTTCTCCGGTCCACCGGTCACAATACCCAACGTCCAATCGACACATTTGCCAAATCCATCACGCAACAACGACTCGGCGATATTGCCGTTCTGAAATGACGGTCGGTCACACCACACCCATATGAGGAAATGTTGTGTGATCGGGGTTTAGGAATGCGAGAATCTTGGCATATCTGCTAGTTGTTCTGACAACATCAGTAGAAATATGGCCCAAGATGCTCGTTAATGAGTGACGATCAAATATATGAAACCTCGCACATACGGGATGTATGATTGTGCCGATGAAGTTTTGATTGGACACACTTTCGAGCACGATTTCGACGTTGCGTTGCAGCAGACGTGATTCGGTGAAGAATTTGGCCTCGTTCGCAAACGGCTCGCTCTCGACTATCTCGCCGGGCGCACCGGTGCGGATCATTGGACACTGAATACCCAATAAGAATTGAACACCAGAGACACGAATGTTTTGCAGAATGCGCATGACTTATGCAGGCAACAAGGTTTTGGAAGTGGTTGGTCTTCCCTATCCCGATTACGATAAGAGAATGAGCACAAAGTCACCGACTCTGATTCCAGATATCATGAGCGTGATGTAATGGAAATCGGGTAGCAGGAAAGCGCGAATCGTTGAGCCATCACGCACATGTTCGACAACAGCTGAAAAATGGAAACTGATATCTGCATCTCAAAATTGAAAAAAACTGCAAAAAATTGAAAACAAATTTCTGTGCGCTATCCGCAGCAACGGCACTTGACGAAAAGACCAACCTTTGCACGGTTTCTGATGAAATGAATCAACAAGCATGCGTGGATTGTCATGTGACCAGCTGCAATTATAAAGCTTTGTTTATTTTGCATCAGGTTTTTCCAAACTGCCATAGCGACACCAACTGAATGTCACGAATGTGTTTGTTGGCCTCCTCATCGCCGCACCACTTGCCGCGTTTGGCCGCTTGTGCCTGCGCTTGCAGTTCGTTCAAATGTTGCACGTATTCACTGCAATTTACCATGAAACATTATTCGTTGACTTGCCATAGATACAGTAGATAATACTACACCGTGCATATCGGCTTGCGGCCTGCCTGCACCTTGGTGGTAAACGTAATATGCGGGCGTGCTTTGTGGGCACGTGCACGTTATAAAAGTATCAGATCATGATTTGACAACAAAATTGTCCACCAACTCAGCAGGTCGATTGCCAGGAGGTTGTCTGACTTCGACCAAACCCTCGTTGATTAGCGATTCAGCCAGATTCTCACCCTCCGTACCCACGGCAGCATTCGGCAGATACAACCAGCCAAACTCACGGCCAGATGTCGGCACCTGCATAACGATCGGAAACGAATTATTTTATCTGGCTTTTGTCAATTTTGGTAGAAGCGAAACCATGGTGTTGTTGAAAGTTTTGCGCCAACCTTGTAGTCCATAATGAAATGCACCTCGCGACCAATGATCTTCTCTCGCAAAAATTCGCGCGCTTCCCAGGCAAATGGCTGAAACAGGACCGTAAAACAGGCGTGCTCGACGCGGGATAGTGAAACTGACAACACACCTCGTCCTTCGAATCCTGCGTCACGCCATCCTGCGGTCTACGTGCCAATTTCGGTGCCGTGATATTGCCGATACCTACAGTCTTTTCGGGTGGAGGACCACCACGAGGTTGACCTCTGATCACTACCGAATCACCGCTGAGCACCTGATAAAACACAAACAATTTTATTGACAGGAATCGCCACAACAACAAAAAAAATAGGCTTAGGCTTGCGGTTAGGTAAGGCCCCAGCTCGAATCAAATGAAACACCCAGCCAAGTTGAACAACTTCTGAGTTCTGACGAGGTAGTTTTGTGCTGGAGTTTAGCCAAGATTTAGTTGACGATTGTATCTATCTGCTCTCGTCAGCTACGTACGTAGGCAGCGAGCTCAGCCGCAAAAATAAAAAATGATGACCGAGAAACTGACCTGTTTGACAATTCCTTTGTGGACGGGTCCTTTCGGTTGAGTGAATGTTGTCGTTGTGCCGTTTGTTATCGGAGCGGTCGACATGATTGTTTGCACACAAGCACACAATCAATTTATGCAGGCCGAATAAGAGCGCAATGAAGGACCACCGGGTATTCAATTCGATTGAACGACCAGTCCGAAAACGTCACCGTTCTTTTCTTTCGCCACCGTGTGCTTTGCTGACCTTGACAATGGGCGTGCTGCGTTTTGGTAACGAGGTGTGCGTTGTAGCGTTGCGTGTGTGGCTGTGGCCGAGCCGCTGGCTTTTGTGTCGAAAACCGCCCCTTCCTTCACTCTGAAATCTCAAACACTGCACAACACTTGGAGTTGTGAGAGAGAGGTAAGTACTCAATCCCACCCCAACCCCCCTCGGGTTTTGTGATAGGTAATTACTGATAGGTGGGCAGTGCTGTGGCTACTTTTGGGGGGCGGGTAGGTTACATAGGTGGAAAAATCCGGGGCGGGTAGGGGGGTAGTGTACCTGGGATCTTGGGGGGGGGGGAAATCCGGTTTGGGGGGGGAGGGGGGGGGGGAAGATTTTTCGGGGCGGGTAGGGTACAACACAAGTTTTTTCGCGTGCCTGTTTTTATGTACTAAAAAGTACATATATCGCGCGCAGCGCGAAATTTTTTGCACTTTTTAGGGTTTTCGGTCGAAATTTGGGCATTTTTGGCCGAAAAATGGGTATTTTGGGGGTAAAAATCGGGGCGGGTAGGGTACCAGGGCGGGGCGGGTAGGGGGGTAGGGTACCAGAGCGGGGCGGGTAGGGGGGTAGCGCACCAGGCCGGGGCGGGGTGGGGTACCATTGGGGGGGGGGACCCCCCACCCCCCCCCCCCCCCCCCCAGCCACAGCACTGTAGGTGGGTACTGCCACCACTATGCCGGCCCGGCCCGAACCTCCAAATCTCCGGCCCGGCCCAAAAATCCAAATTCCCGGCCCGGCCCGATCTCCTAGTCTCTGACTGACCAGG
>JASAMV010007637.1:0-32550 GCA_030248065.1 Rhynchonema sp. JSB1_4
GGATTTCTAGTCGATTCAGTTTGCGAGGGAATGATGGGGATGGAAGACCGTATAAATGAGGCTGAGGGTGACACTCACCCTCAAATGACTGGGTGTGGTGAACGGTGTGGGACTGGCACTTTGACTGCGATGAGTGCTTGTTGACGACTCTTTGCTGCATCCATTGGTGGTCACGTGATCGCTGCCCGACGCCTCTTGCAGCTCTTCGAAGAAGCTTTTTTGGAATCGGATAATCGCCTGTGTCGTATGCAACAGACGGTCGCTTTCGGCTTCGGGAAACAACGCGGATTTCTTCAACGGCATGAGATACTGGCTGACTAGCCGCTCCAGGCACTGAAACATTAGGTGAAACCGTTAGATTGTTTCGGCATGAAAGCGGGGACAAATTAAGCAAAATTTTGCAAATAAAAGGCGACCTACCTCGATGTAAGCCTTCTCGGTTTCGACCAGTTCAAAGATGATTTTCTCCAGGCGTTCCGAAGCGCTCATTTTGCCATTGTTGTTATTGTTATGGGAAACACCATTGGTCGGCAGTTTGGTCTGAATTTATTTTCAGGATTTCACACGATTTCAAGTTTTTCATCATAAAAGAACACACCTCATCGCCGTTTGCATTGGGCGCGAGCGATGACGCGCTGCTGCCACTGGAACTAGTTGATTGCACCAACAGGTTAGTTCCGGTACCGTTGTTGTGCTCGCACTTTGATGTCTTCGACGACTCAACGCCATTTGCAAGCACCCCATTGGCTGTCGTTGGCGTAACGGCGCCCTCGCAGCTCGAAGTTGACTGCAAATTAGCGATAGCGCATCGAATTTACATTTTTTGATAATTATTGCCATATTTTTTATTTTTTTTAGCGCTTTGACCGCATCTACCCACCTCAATATACCACGTGGCAGTGGGCCTTCTTGCGTCCCCTGGTCTTTTATTGACCACGTCGGAAATTTTTCGCCGATATCTTATGGTGAATGTTGGCCTGATTCGGTACTTTGGGAGAAACCACCACATTTTAAAAGTTTGCATTATAGACAACGATCTAACCAAGTAAAATGACTGCATGTATAGCAGAGCCTGCTTATGCAGCTGCTTTCATTCTTTGTGTTCCCATAATTCCACGCGTACCCACGCGACCACTGATGTTACCAACCACACGTGAGCATTATGACACAGGAAGACCAGAGAGAAACTCCCCTTATATTGTGTTTGCGCATGTAGAAACTACAGTGTTTTATGACGCATGACGAAAAATTGAACGTTACATGTCAAAAACGGTTATTTTGGGCCGCGCTGTGCACAACGTGGGTCACAAGCCAAAACATAACAAAAAACGCACGTAAAGCTCGGCGCCCAAACAAGTAAACACCCACAGCCACGTGAGATCAGATCAAACAGTAGCCAAAGAATACAGCACACAAAATTTGCTCATCGTCTGAGCCGTATTCTCGAAACAAACGCAGAAATTGAAGCATAATAACTAACTGCTTGTGAGTTGCGTTTTGCCACTGGTCGTGGTGGCAGACTGTATCGTTGTTTTATTCGATTTACGGCGGAGATGCGCCCGAAGTTTCCTGTGGAAAAAGTAACAATATTGTAATCATGTGCACTATTTGGAAGAATTTGTGATTTGTTGTTGAATAGGGATAAACATCAGGTGATTGCTGATTCACCATATTGGAGCGCGCATCTGTTATACGCATCGTTTCGGATATGTAAAACTTTCCAAGAACGGAATGAGAAAGTGAGCTGAACGATGTTGCTGTTTACTGGCTCACTTTCGTATTCAAAATAGTTTCACTGCATAACGATACCCTGCACAACAGGTACACTTCAACGGACAGCCGCAGTCGCTGGCCTCTAGTCGGTCTGGCGACTCAGGTCCACGAAAGTCGACCTCACAAAATGGGGTGAGAGTGTCAGCCTAACGAAGCTATGGCCTGAATCAGTCTGGTCCGAGAATGGTTGAACCGAAACTGTCGTGCGCCAAGCCAAAAACGGCTGCACTCACTGTATTTGACTTTGTGTTTCTGCTGCTGTCCACCGGTCTGGTCACTCAGCCAGGGTTCATCCAGGTCAGTGGCCCCAGTTCGATTGGTTGACTCGCTTGATTGACGATTCACACCGGCGGTTGAGCCGGACGGGGGCGGTTGGCAGTTGAGGTGCAGACTGCAATAATGCGAATGTGACATCATGATAATCGTTATGTGCTATCGTGTAGCACTACAGATGTATAGTCCATTGATGCGCTAATTGGTCTTGTACCATAATTCCTGCGCTTCTTTGTGCATAAAGGTCGTAGTAGGAGAATTTGAGAAGCAACAAATGACAGCGGGACAAACATTTGTGCACGCAACTTTGAGCGCAGTACCATAAAGATTATGAAACATCACGAGACGTTATATCCATTCATGGAGCAGTCGTGAAACATCCACCAACCTGTCCGTGCTGGTGGTGAACGCGAGTTTCTCTAGTGCCAGCCCGACCTCGTGTCGTTTCGACCGCAGCACCAGACAGAGTGTGTCCTGTCGTTGCAACAGTTGTTCGACGTGCAGGGGCGAGGGCAGCGACCGGACCGATCGTAGGTTGACAGCGATCAGCTCGTCACCCCGGTGCACACCTGCCCGATCCGCCGGACCGTTCTGCAGCGCAGTTACGGACTTGCAATTTAGGTAACTCTTTAACAGTCTGAGAACCAAACTTAGAACTAATATTATATAATTTGCAACTGTGACCGTTATCCACAATAAACTATACTGAATGCGCTTTGGCAAGACGATATTTAGTTGGGATTGGTTAAACTGTTCGTTTGTGTTCCAACTAACGTGCAGCGTTAAGTATCAAGTGTATTTTACGGAAATATTGCTGTCGAAAGTGACCTTCCTAACTTCAAAATGTGCTCAAATATTTCTTTTAATGGTCCTACTGGCAGGCATGATCGTGGAACTCTGTCATTATTTGAAAATGCCGGGGTTCGACTGCTTCGCAATCATTTTGAACTGTGGTAATTGTAATTATACGCAGCTGCTTGAGCTAAATATGAAGTTCTGAAACATCAACAACCGCGTGTATACCTTTTCAACGGCAGCGACGTACGCGACCAGGTCCTGCTGTATGCGCTGTGTGCGTACGGTGAGACCTAATGGTTCACGGTCTTTCTCATCCGTTCGCAAATGGATGTGATAACAGGCACGGTCACAAAGGTCGATCATCGGAAGCGAATCGATCTGAATGTTAAAGAATGAAAACTTTAGTCGATTTTTTAAACTGGTTTAAACAAAGAATGCAGTCATTAAAATGCTTCAGGCCCGCAGCAACGTGCTTGCTGTGCTAGATTATTTTCAGATGAAAATGTTTTGTGAGAATCACAAATAGCACAATGGTTAAGAGTGACTGAACGTGAAAATCAGGATTGATTTGATGAATTCTTGATCATTGTGCGACCAATACCAACCAGGGTCCAAGTCATTCCAAATGTCCAAACGTCTGAGTGTATTAATGAAAAAGAACAAATTGCGCTGGAGCCTACACGAATGAAAAACATGAAACGAGCACCAGGATTATGAAAACCGTAGGATATAGTGCTACGACTACAGCAGCGGCAGTTAATAGCTTGCAAGACTATCGCGGAATCGAGTTTGAAGCGAGCAAAACAAAATAGCAGCATACGGCAGCAAATTGAGATGGATAAAAAGTCAGTCAGAGCGAGAGGCGCGCGCGGGGAACTTTGTATAGCTGCCGGCAAGTCAAGGCCAGATTTATCAGGAACAAACAACAAAGACGGTTCAGCTTTGCTCAACGCGTTGTTCTAAATGTCACAAAAACGCACCTCTTCAGATGACGCAGGTTCAAGAAAATTTAGATCCATCCGACACTGTTTGTTTGCAAAGGAGCACGTTTCCCGTGACAAACTAAGTGCGTGCTGTAATGTTCAGAACAGTCAGTGATCAAGAGACTCGCTTGCGCTTGCTGTGTGGAGGCAGCAGTGCTTCAAAAGTAATTTGGCTTCAAAGCATAGACCGGGAGGCATGCGGCGCGCTTTTTGTCGGAAACCGACAGAACTGAGCAGCTTCCACGCACGCGCGCCACGTCAAGTCAAATAAAGACAAGCAGAACGCTTTATTTAGCTCATCTTAGAAAAAGAACGGTTGGTTCACCAATATTAGGTAGCTTGTAATCCTATTTTCTTTCCTCAAATGAATGAAAGGCTCCAATTTCTAGCCAAGTTGTTAGGCGCATACTGTATGCGGGATTCTGCGCTCTGGTTATGAAGAAATTTCCACGCTATCCAGCATAAGACATGTTTTGGCCACGTGGTGACGAAGGGATGCACGTTGGAGCCAAAACACGAAATCAAACCCTCAAATCTTCGCGCGTTATCTAGACATTTTAAACAAAGTCACAAAGCAACAAAAAGTGTTGGTGTGATGTTCCCCAAAAACACCGGGAATTTTTCAAACCACAGGAGATTTCGGCATTAGGCCCGAACTTTGTTTTCTTCTTGAAGCCCTACTGCACGCTAGAGAAACACCAGAGATTTCAGCTAAAGCCACAAAGAGTTCCACCGATTTCCAAAAGCAGCCAAAAGCAATGTCAACAGAAATTCTTGCCAAAATCTTCTGCAGTGGGTTTCTTGTCCCAGCTGAACCTATACATGCGAAAAACCGCAGAATTCTGGCACGCAATCAAAACACAGACGCGTTCGATGCTGAATAAAAACGTACACATATGCTCGTATGCCCATAATACCGTACTAATACTTTGGTCGAAAGTTTAGGGGATTATAAAGTCAAAAGTGTATAGTACCTTGCCCATGTACTACTGTTCAAGTCAGGGGAGTACGAACGATTGAGAGACAGTGAGTTTTATAGCGCTTGGCCAGTTTTAACAGCAATTTTTACGTTTTTATTAGTATGTACTTTTACAGTAAGTTTTGGTTTTCGCACTACTGGTCAGTCACCCAATCAGTCGGACAGCATAATAAAGTTACAATGCCGTTGTTATTGTCGTCAAAAACGTGTTGTACATTTTGTTTGTACAGCGCTACATAAAATTGTGGACACCTACCGAGTTCGTGATCTGAATTGTTTTGTTCCGTTCTGACGCGTTTGGCAACTTTCAATTTTGCCAGCCAGCGACATAAAACTTTTTTTTCAATTGGATCAAGTCTTGAAAACACACGCAATGTCAATAGGAAAGTCCCATGCGCGCGCGCTCTGTGGGGCGCTTTTCAAATGTGGATAATAGAGGTCGCGTTACGTCAGGCGGTATAATTTCAAAACTGGCATGTCAAAAGAATAGGCACCGTGTATTTATTATGTAAAGAAATTTTTGTTTAAAATAGATTTCGATGAAAAGAGAGATGCGACTGAATTAGAACAAAAGCGTGTGCGAGCAGGAGTTCCGCTCATCGCGCGTTTTTACTTTCCACGGAGGCAACTTCATTCAAAGATAGTGAGCGCTGAGACGTATCAAACTTGGTGATCGGGTAGGACCGAACCTGTTAGGATCTGCATTGGTCACGCCGCTTCATTGCATTGCAAAAGCTTATTCGAAATCTATTGGTTCCACTACTATTTTCCGACCAGCGTAAAAGTTGTGTGTTTGCTGTTCTAAGGAGCAATCGCAACGCCGGTCAAAACTAGTGGCAGCATTCGCTCGAATCATCAGCACACCGATCCGGTCCGACCCGAACACCAAATTTGAAACCTGGCACCATGTACATACCTGTGTATCGGTTTTGGTTAGGTACAGGTAACGACTCGGCAATTAGCCACGTGCCGTGTCTCATGTGAAAAAAGAAAACAGCTCTATGGGCTCCACCAGATAGACCCGAAACCCGAAATCCGAAACATAAATTTTTTCTATGTCCATGTTTCGGGTTTCGGGTTTTGAAAAAAAACCCGAAACCCGAAATACAAGGCTTGATAATCGAAAATGTTTCGGTCTTGCCACTTGTAGCTGACGTGAACAATTTATGCAGTCAGTCGAAACATTTTCGATTATCATGCTGCGTGTTTCGGGTTTCGGGTTTTTTTTCAAAACCCGAAACCCGAAACATGGACATAGAAAAAATTTATATTTCGGGTTTCGGGTTTCGGGTCTATCTGGTGGAGCCCTATTCTGAGAAACATGCTGAAGTAAAACAGAAACGAGGATAAAAAAACAAAAAGGTGTAGTGTGTGCATCGTCGTATCAAATTAAAAAAAGAGAGAAATTCCCAACTGAAACACCCTTACAACGAACCACGTCATCCATATTCTGGTCGTCGTCAAGCACGACGCCTTCTTTTGGTGTCACGTCTTTTTGCTCTTTGGCACGAAACGACAGGAAATGGCGTCGCGGCACCAGACCGATCTTGGCGCACGCCTTCGACAGAGCCACGGCGACCGTGTCTTGTGCGTGCACGCTGATCACCGACACCTGCAACGGACACACAAACTGAACTTGGTGAAAGATCACAAGTGCTGCGTTGCGCCGTTTGTTGAGTGTCACCATCCATGCCCATTGGTTGATGATGGCATGATGACCATTGATGGGGATTGTGTTCATGTGGTCAATATTCTAAACGTCAACTCTTATCGTCAACCCAGCCCTCATGCCTATGCATTTCTCGCACTTAGGCTGCCTTCACAATGCATGCGCACGAGCTCGGCGCGCAAACGCGCATGCATTATGAAGGCAGCCTAAAGGCCTAACTATACTTCGTTCTCTCAGAGAACAAAGAACAAATTCTCGCGCGCTGATTGGTCCACGTATGTTCAACAGCCAATCAGCGCGCGAGAATTTGTTCTTTGTTCTCTGAGAGAACGAAGTGTAGTTGGGCCGCCCAACTATACCCCCCCCCCCAGAAACAAAGAACAAATTCTCGCGCGCTGATTGGCTGTTGAACATACGTGGACCAATCAGCGCGCGAGAATTTGTTCTTTGTTCTTTGAGAGAACGAAGTATAGTTAGGCCTTTAGGGCTGCTTCGGCTGACGACCAAAGTTGACGAGTTGAGATGAGAAGCATGCTGCTTGGGCTAAGGGCTCCACCAGATAGACCCGAAACCCGAAACACGAAATATAAATTTTTTCTATGTCCATGTTTCGGGTTTCGGGTTTTGAAAAAATACCCGAAACCCGAAACACGAAAGCGTGATAATCGAAAATGTTTCGACTGACTGTATAAATTGTGCACGTCAGCTACAAGTGGCAAGACCGAAACATTTTCGATTATCATGCTTTGTGTTTCGGGGTTTGGGTTTTTTTCCAAAACCCGAAACCCGAAACATGGACATAGAAAAAAATTATGTTTCGGGTTTCGGGTTTCGGGTCTATCTGGTGGAGCCCTAACGGACCAAAAACGGCGCGGTGGATGAGAGGGAGGCTGGGGTAAACAGAGAGAGCAGGTAAGGCAATAGGTCCTGGAAACTTTTTACTGTTACTGTGTGATACGTTATGCTGTGGTGTAATGTCACTGTTGGCCAAGCAATCTGCTGGTATGGCCCATGGGCCTGGTTGAAAATCGCGCAGAAATCTTCACAACTGTAGTGCCTGGCACTCTTTTCATGGGAATTAATGCACATGTCAATCATAAACAAAGCTGAGGCACACACAGCACATGTATTTAAAGGTGTACCTGTAGGTAACGTAACCTATTATGCATATAACTTTCAGAACGGACTACGTAGTATAAGCCGGGAACACGTCTACATACTCAGCAGATATCGGAAATCCTAGTAGCTCCTGTAATACTTATCCTTGTGCTTATAATGGCTTTGGTTTGATACGCAAGGGCGCACGGCACGAAGCCCGGAATAAGCAAGACACTCCAGTAAAATGTTTACGCGGACTAACCTTGCCATTATGACATGGTGCACGTTACGCCTACTCGATAGCTATTATTGGAGATAACTTTTACTATGAGCTTACTATACGGTCAGCTAACCCAAGCTTGAAGTTATGTAGGTACCGTTTACTGGCATCAGCATCGGTACACAAAGGATCGTATTTTCGAAACGGTGTAAAACGTCAGTTGGCGGTCGGTGTAAACTTGAAACATTGCGTGTTAACAGCAGGCAATGTTTCATGTGCGTACACCGAGCTTACACTGACCTTTACATCCAAGTGACATTTACACTGTTTCGACAATTCTACCCAAAGTACATGCATCTCCCCAGGTTTTGAAAGTATGTACGTCATAAATAATATTGTACAACGAAAGTCAGGCGAATTATGTAGGTTCGAACTTTCATAGTAAGGCGCAAAAGCACCGAATCCGCTACGCACCAGAAAAACTTATTGCCGTTTTTCACCATACGATTATTGTACTGATACTCGAAAGTTTAGGGTCGCTGACGTTTTACAGGTTAATATTTTACATAAACATGCACAGGTGGCCCCACAGTTTTAGGTTCAAACCTCATAAAAACTGGGTTAAAACGAAAAAAATGTAACCAACAAACCGTTTCAACTACAGCTCTTTGCCTTGGTGATGAAAAGCTGTTGGTATCAAGACCAGCGCAATCCAAAGCCCAAACGTATTAGTTTTGGTTTTCAAAATTCAGAACATTGGGCCTGTTCCTACGGTCTTGACTTGATAAATAAACACCCTGGCCACCAAATGTGGTCACCCAGCGCACCAACAACTGTTTTGACGCGGATTATTTTAGCGAAATATTCCGAAGTACATTCGGAACGTGAGAATCAAAATGTATTTTAATGATGCATACCTAACAAACCCATGTAAGAATAGGCCAGCCGGTATGAATGCCATGGCATTAGATTCACACAACAAATGAGCGAACTTTGAGCGATGACTGACATCGTTTAGTTGACCAAACGCAAACAGCAATCAGTCAAATGGACACACAAACTTTGCTTCGGTGCGCACACTGGCGTACAAAATGTCACGCGAAAACTGTAGTGGGACAAGAACAGAAAATTGAGTGCCTATCAGGAAATGGACACTGAGTTTTGTTTTGCGCTCGGTTTCAGAATTTGCCTGTGACACACGAACGAGACGTGACTGATCGGTTTCAAGAGAATATGGAGAAAAACTTTGTGATATGAACCTCAAAGAATCTGTTTGGCCTAACCTCGATGATTCTAAACTACAACTTGGTACATATGTAGGTACGTGTACGTGTTTAGATATCGCTGTTAGGTGCGCATTCCAATACCAGAAATTTTAAAAGGAATACCGTTTATTGGTGCCGTCACCAATTATATGGACACTCAACCTCAATTGGTGCACATTTTAACTTCAAAACGCAACTGACACCCATTTATGAAGTCTGATATTTCCGGGTGGTCTGCTTATCGCAGATTTTCTGACCTCGCAAGTAATAGGTATGGTATCAACATTTATGTTCGGTTTCATAACAGATGTGCGCAGGCACTTGAATGTTCAACCGTTGTTTCACGGAAAGACCATTAGAATTCGCTGCCTACACGTCCTGTGCGAGCACTTTTTTCCACGAGGAGCCAACAAAGGACAGTTTTACACGGGCAACGACCTAATGGGTCTGTTTTCTTTGCGAAATTATGATCAGCAGTTTGGATGCTGCGGCCAACAACAAAGAGCCCATCGGACATTTTATAGTGGCCAAGGACAACTTAGAAAAAAATAACAACAACGTTAAGAATGAAGATTATGTAAGTTTTCCCAAACATTGCCCACACCTGTCCAGTGGGCAGATGCACATCGACATGTCTCGGTCCTGCGCCTTTCGATTCCACTTGGAACTCACGAACCTCGCCATTGTTTCCGTCTGTTGTGGGTTGCTCGGGTCGGCTGAAGTAGATGAAATTTGGGTCATAATGGGCTTCGTTTGAGACAAAAACCGATGTAAGAAGGTTTCAAATGCTTTGAGCGTTGCAAACATTACCCCATGACCTATATCTATGTAGGCACTTTGTAGCCCAATTCCCAGTTTATACTTCGTTAAAAGCTCAAAGCTCTTTAGAACGTTCAGGCAGCTCTAATCCGCTTTTTGAATCTCAATTTTGCAACATCGAGTGACCTAAACTTTAATACCTACATATGTATCTAACCCTACCTTGCGCTATGCCTGTGTCTGTGCTGTGTCTTTGTGGCAACAGCAGTGTGCGTCGTCATCGATTGCGGGTCGATTCCGGTCGAGGTGGACGTTCCGACAGCCTGGATTGTGGTCGGGTCGATGCGGGACATCAGATACGCGTGCACGGCCGACATCGTGAACACGCCCAACTGCGACAGGTACTTCTTCGTTTCGGCACACGCCGCGCCAAGCGCTCGCTGCAAAATTGAATACGCGAGGTTGTGGATTTTGAACGATTCCAAATCTTCAGTATTGGACGGATGAGCCCAAGACAAGTAAACTGAAGCGGGTGTTTACTGTGCTTGCCCTAATCTTGCGGAAACTTGTTTTGTTTCAATGAGTGTGGTCAGCTTTCGGAGAGGCAAAAATGTGAACTACATACAGTACATGTGATAATACCACACTGATATTTTAAAATACATACAAGCAAGCAATGTTGTAAAACAAGCAAATCCGAACAGACGCCTGGATCATCATGGATGGAACCGGCGCGCAAGACACACATTAGAAACAACAAATACTGTGACTGTGCAGCGAAATAAATAAAAAGCGCAGCAATGGAAGCCGCTTGACGACACACATATACATAAATGTAGGGCACTTTCAGAACTGTAAATAAATCCAAGTCTCGTATCCGATGTGGCGACGCGGATTGAAAAAATAACAGTTTCGCACGAGCCCTGAAGACATTTTATTTGTGCCGTGCCTGGCCGAGCCACGGCTCGGCTGATAAAAGCATTGACACACGCGCACATTAGTGAAAGGCAAGCAGGTCCGCTTGCGTGCATGATGGTATGAAATTTTTAATAGCAAAGGAAAGTGCAGAAACTGCTAGCTTAATGGAGGATTATTTCCCACTTCCAGTGTAAGTAAGGAATGAGGGAACTGGGCAAAATATTTGAAAGTCACTCCACAAATGTTTGGACTCCATCAATCGCAGCAGCAAAAAAATCCTCACGAATGCCAATAAATCTATAGAGCTCATGTGTCAAAAAAGCCGAGGAGCACAAGAGCGAACCGACTGGGATCGGCCCTCAAGTGAGAGGGAGAGAGTGGCTCCGGAAAATAATTCTATTTGTTGTGAACAGACCGAATCAATGGGTTTGACCGGCACTCGCACCGGGTACCGGCAGAGAGTTGTAAGTCACGGACTAGGATCAAACCAATGCGATGCAGATCCAAGTCGGGTCGTGTCGGGAGTGAGTATAGGGTTCAACTAACTGAAGAACTTATGGTGAACGACGATGTGCACTTGATGGGTATTCTCAGATTCATGAAGCAGAAAAAAAATTCATACCACACGGATACGTCAGATACCGACCCGATCCAGACATGGAGTAGAGAATCGACCATGAACCAGAGATGAAAGCGGACACTAGTACATGTATAAAAAATGCCTGCCGCTAAATATGTATGAGCCGCACTGCGGCTTGCGCGCGTCCCGCGGGGATTTGGTGAAATCGAGAGTATAAACTTACATGTGCGCTGTGTGTGACGGTGGAGATGAGTTCCATGAGCGTTTGTAGGTGCAGTCGGACGTATAAGTGATGCAGGAGGAGGCTTATGACGCTGCTGTTCATTGCAACGGATGCAGGAAGGATATGCGCCACATCACGGCTCGAATATTATAATTTCATCATCGTTGTTTACGTTTTTGTGCCATAGTCAAATGGCCGACCCACACAGGCATTTTTTGACCGCGGTTCTTTAACATTTTTTTTTGGCTGGAGAATGCTCGGGGGCAGGTTCACTATGGGCACTTTTTTATTCGGGATCCAAGCCAAACCCAAAAACCAGCAAAGGCCATGTTGCACGGACTTTCAAATTTTCAGCCAGCAGTTTTTTTGGCTGCAGTGACGGTTACTAAGTTTTCACCGAAAAAATAAATTGGACGTTTACATCACAGTGGGGAAGACGGTTTTTGTGGCACCCACATACCCGACGCCCCAAAAGCAAGAAAATGAATTTCTTGTTTTGACAAGCGTCGGCAGTTCTGAAGTGCCAAGCACAAAAAGATTGAGCTTCCGTATGCAAAAAGCAGCAGCAGAAGACAGAAAGAAAATAAAAAAACCGATCAGTTTTTTTTATTTTGTTGTGTCACGACGAGCGCAACACACAGTTGTGTTTTCTGGCTAATTGTTTTGTCGTCAACGCAAATCGTCAACAATGGTGGTCAACTCAATGAGCCTTGAATGAGCTCGAGCAATATAAACCTTGCATTAGGAGGACTTGAGTCACGAGCATATTGACAACTTGAATGTTAGCCTGTTTTGTTGTAGGGTTGCTTATTTGAACTGACTCTCGTTAGCGATAACCGTGTATAGTTATTTGGGGTGTGTTTTTTTAGCGTATAGAAATAGTCGTTTTGGTCCTTCCTGGTCGGGCGCGACCCCATAAGCTGCCGCGCTGTTACTACACTTGTACAGTATATGTATACATATAATAAGAAAGCAAGGCTTTCTCTCTAGCTTTTATCAATAATAATACTGATATGGATTGGCAATACAATATCGGCCCATATCACTACTCCTCCTTCCGCTAGGGAAGGGGTACTAAACAGAAGATAATGAAATGATA
Source organism: Rhynchonema sp. JSB1_4 (assembly GCA_030248065.1). Lineage (NCBI taxonomy): Eukaryota > Metazoa > Nematoda > Chromadorea > Monhysterida > Xyalidae > Rhynchonema > Rhynchonema sp. JSB1_4. Next base: position 12,638 of record JASAMV010007637.1, read on the forward strand.
ACGAATGCAATCAAAAATAGCGGAAGATCACACAATCACAATATCACTCAAATATCAGTGGCAAACACGCACAACTCAAAAATACAATCACGCGTATCGCTAAATTCACAGTTACACGTTTACTGGACCCAGATTTCTTACAACACTCATTTACGCTAATACACAATGCATTTCAAATTCAGAAATAAAACACAATTATACCCTCGCACAAAGTATGTATCTCATTTGCGCACACAACATTCACCCTCTCCAAAAGATTTTTTGTTTTTTATTGTTTTCTTAATTTTTTTACATTTTTTTATTTTTTCAGCGCATTACGCCTTTCTGGATTCGGGGCTCCCCCAACTTTCTCCCAAGCTTCACTTCATTCTATTCCCAATCTTCATTGCGTCCTGTGCGCTCCACAAATCGACTCTTCTCTCTTCTTCGTCCACTTCTTTCTCTTCAACTTCTTTTCCTCTTTCTTTCGCTTCGCCTTCTTTTCCTTTCTCTTTGCCTTCTTCTCCTTTCTCGTTTTGTCACGATTTCTTGCTTCTTCTTGTGCCACCAACAGCAACGGGCCGCGCCCTGGCACCGCGAAGTCCCGAGGACTCGCTACCTCGCAGAAATCCACCAATAAGAAAGCAAGGCTTTCTCTCTAGCTTTTATCAATAATAATACTGATATGGATTGGCAATACAATATCGGCCCATATCACTACTATATCAACAGCTTTGGGTGAAAGGGTCCGGGTTCGCAAACTGTGCTCTCTGAAAATTCGCCAATTGCTTATTCTATTATTTAGTAAAAATCGACGTATGTACAAAATTGGGTTTCAAACTGAGTTGGTGGTCCCGGGCGCGAGCCAGAGGCAATGGTGAAATTGACGTGCGTACACAGTGGCTCATGTCGGTTTGTTCGTGAGAGAGCGTTTAACTGGCCATCTACTACTGATACGATACAAGGCGAATACGCTATTAAAGGGAGGCAGCAGCCAAGTTCAGTTCAACTTTAGCCTATCGGTTCGGGCGTTCAAGAAAGACAAAAGGAGCCCCCCAACCGGGTCACAAAATGTCGCGCGCCCTCCAGGGCTGTGAGCGCGGCGGCTCGGGAGAATTTATGTGTTCAATTTGATGACAGAACACAACAACGCTGGAACACACATCGTAATTCATTTATAGCGAACGCCCGTTACAATGTACGCCGGAAGTACCTATCAAGTTTGGTCTACGCTTTTGACGTGTAACGTTGAGATGGAAGTTTTGGGCGGAACAAAAAGTTCACGCTGGTAAAAATATGGCAAATTTGGCTATTTCTACCAGCGAAATTCCGCTTTCGAACGTCAACAAAGGGTCGGCTGTTGGGTTTGGGCGTCATGCTGCGAAATTCGCACATGCATTATTCGCGACCGGTGGCGGAATTTTATGCGCCGATAATGGAAGGTATACATTTTACCACAAATTACCACACGCGAGGCTTTAAGAAAACGTGTTGGCCCAAAAATTATTCAGGCTCAATATCCGTGACAAAAATTACTGGCGTTAAAGTGATGTTTAAAGCGAAAATCGGCCATGAGTTTTGCTTTCTAGTCTCAGGTTCGGGGAAGCACATCGGGTTTTGACACTTTAGAGTGCATAAAAAGCCGCGCAACACACGTGGAGCAAAGTGCTTTAGTCATGCAGATTCGATGTGGTTATTTTTAGCTCTCACTTGTTCGTTTCATTCACTGGATATATAGCAGCATAGCTGTTTGTTATTTACAGAAGAGATACAGTCGTGTTGGCCCTCCGACAGCAGTGCACTATCGCGAAAAATAGCGAAAAAAACGTGTGCCGCTGGGTGTATTATGTTTCTATAGCGGTTTGTGTTTCAACAAAATCAAATCTAAAAACCAAAACGCGACATCAACAGCAATTTTTAAACTGTTTATGCTTCATATACTGTATACACACACATGCATACGTACAAGTGGACAGTGCCATCTGCCATGGCACGTAAAAACTGAACATTATTCGTGGGTAACTCTGTTGTTATTCGGCTAACCTGGTGTGAATGTGTTATCGTGAAGACACACAAAGCTGAATCCAGTTTCACTCTACCCGGCGGTTTGCCAGCTTATAAATGGTCATTTATTCATAAACCAGCGCCGTTCGTGTGACTATCACACGACAAATAGAGCGCTTTGGGCTATAAATTTCGACTCTTGTTCTCGTCCCAAAACAGAATAGGCCGCGGTCAAATTGACGGTATTCCCGGTCAAATATAACCTAACAAAAAACCTTGGTTTTTCGCTGATCGAACCGTGATGTGAGGGCGTAATCCGAATCACTTTCGTCAGAAACTTTCAGTCGAAAAAATGCACACAAAGAATAAACAAACATTTCGACGTGTACCGTGTACGAAAAGCAAGATGTTTTTAGTAACGCTGTTTTATGGGTGAACACTTTTGCATCAACGCTACAGGCTTACACAACTGGCGTCTACGCAACTGCCTGTGTTTTGAGTCGTCAACATCGTCGTGTCGTGTCGCGCTTGCACGTATCACATCCAGTTATACACAGTTGACAACAATACTATCAGTCCACATCTTCAATCGTGTTCGAAATCATCAACGAAAAAACACGGGGCCAGCATATTTCTGACAGATTTCGATGATTGTGGGCGAGATAAGAACAAACAAGTCAATACTGCGGTGGACAAAGCACTGTTCCGTGCAGTGAAGGCCTCAGGACTAGCGAGGGGTTCGAACCTAGAACAAGACAGATTACTATTGGTGTGCACCCATTTCGAACCGTATAGCTAAACGTTGTCAAACAATGTGTTATGTAACATAAGCCAAAACCAAACTGTCCATACTAGAGTTAAATCGAGGCGTGTAAGCTTATGCAAGGCGTACATAACAAATTCAGGGGTTCGAACATTACAGACACTGCATCATCCCACATAAAGCCAGAATCTACTGAGCCATAAATTCACATAAATGTAATATGCCCTCGGCACGGCATCGCAGGTAAACAAAAATTTGCAGCCCGCGATGGCTTGGGGTGTTGCTAAAAATATACAGAGACGTGGCTCAATCGCTTCACAGCAGCATAAATTGCTCCGCTGAAGTACCAACATGTACTACTTCTCTTGTCCACTATTCTGACCAAAATGCTACCATAGTCACCAGTAGCGCACACTTACCGAGAGCAAAGGTGAACACTATGCAGCAACAAAATGTGATAAATGGATTATTAGGGGGCGCCAGTTATGACCTAATGATTTATTCAACATGTCAAGTTATGTGGCCTTCTCCGACCCACAGGTAACGCACGAAATGACAAGGCCCGCTTTGCATCAGCGTGTTTTTCGTGACTGGCTCTGCCTCAGGGAAATGAACTTTTAACGTTTGATGAAATGAATTTAATAAAATCTAAAATTAATTCATAAACAGTTTGCTTGTTCGCAGTCAGAATAAAAATCTGTCCAAACGTACGGGACTCATTATCAGAAACGAGCGCGCACACAAATCTGCTCTGTTTTTCTGAGACGAACAAAGAAAAGAAAGTACAGTTGGCGCTGACAGCCCAAACAAACGCAACAGCTCGGCTCTAATTAGAGCCTGCTGGGTTCAGGTCAGAACATGAAGGCACACTTGTTTTGACGCAAACCACAACGGAAGTAAAAATTAGACAAGACTGTGTTGTTCCAGACAGCGTGAACAAAACAGTAACCGGCACGGGTGTGCACCACGCAAGAACGTTTTCTCAACTCTAACTGTCAGGACAGTCAGACTTCAAAATGAATTACATTCAGAGTTCTTTGGCAGAGTGGCTAACGTACAGTCCACCCACATCTGAGCACAGCTACATGTACATATGTGTCTGCTCCTGCTGTCATGCTCTTGGTATTGCACAAGGTGCGCATGCTCAAAGCTAGGACTTGGAGGCATCCGCATAAAGTTCTAATTGTAGCCTACGGCCACGACAAAAATTGACTATTCACAGTGACGTTAAAACTAAATTCACAGCAACATTCAAGTTGTGACACCAATGGGGTCTACAAACAGAAGTCTCGGGCACTGGCCTGGCACCAGAAATGACGAGCGCGACACTTTGTGAGGAAGAAGATGCGTGTTTGTCTGTCGCAAACTAAAAGTGAACCAAGTTGCACCAAAATACAAGTTAAGCGTTTGGGCGAGAGAGTGTTGGAAGAGCTGTGAGTGGAGCATTCGATGCCACTAAGCCCTTGGGCCTGGTTCGCCGCCCTCCACCGGAAAGCTCATTCACGCTACAGTAAGCGAAGCCGTACATAAACGCATTGAGATGGGACCGAAGTCATATTGTCAGTTCCCAACAGTTTTTATTAGTTGTTGTTGTTTTGTGTCGGCTACTTTTGCCTTCATGAAAGCACAAAGTGACTCCGCTGACTACACGCTGGAGCATCATAACCGTTATCGTTCGAATATAAGGGCCATTTTGGCAAAGTGGGTGTACATTCAGAATGCGCACTTTTGGGCCATATATGCACCATGTGCTCTGGTCCTGACTGTGTGAAATAAATAGGGGTTGGGAAGCAAATGTACTGTCGCCACAATAAAGAATAGGGCCCATCAGCGTCCTGTTAGAGTAGGGCTTGACAACTGGAGGAACATGAATTTGGTGCGACACTAAAACGTCCCAGCCGCGTGTAAGCCACAAACAAACAACGCACGAATTTACAATACTGGCAGCCGGCTGTGAACGATCAGACAACCCGACGCTCGGCATGTTATTGTTGCACTCAATTTGTGCATGAGCACAAAGCTAATTTCCAGTAACAACCATGCGCTTTAACAGCACATAGCCCCCTGGAGGGTGTCAGTTAGGTGGTGAAGTGCTTACTGGAAGCCACATTTACCGGATGAATGAACAAACACGCTAATTTTAGCATATAAAATCGAAAGCCAGAAAGACGAGGGAATTTACACATGTAGAGCTTTGCGAGAAGAAACAGGATGTTGAAGCACATTTTTCGCTGGCAAAATACAATTAGGTACCAGGTAAAAAAATTGCGGTTCTATTTCGACTGACCTTGCAGCTTGGTTCATCCTGACCCTTCAAGGCGGCCAGATAGCATCTGAACGTAAAGTGATTGGTGTGCAACAGCTCTAGTTCGTGCTCCCAACCGGCCACTTGTTGGGCGGAGACGGCCGATACATTGGGCATGTGTTGGATGCAAAGCATTTTGGTCACCTGCAATCAAATGAACCCGCGTGGATGCTATTTTTGAACCGCCTGTTTCCAGCTAGAATCACAATAATACTGGCTAGACTACCTATGACTTGAGCACTGGTTGGCTGCTTGCACAAGATGCACCTAGTTGATGTTTCACGAACGAGGGAGCATCAGCTGACTGACTACCACATTTGATTGACCAAATGCTCATACCGAATCAATTCGTTTGTCCAACTTGTCCAACTCTCGTTTCAACATTCTGATTGCAGCATCCCGTCCGCCGGTCACGCGCGTGAACTCGTACGCCGCCGCGCTGTGAATCGCCGTCGACCTAGCAAGACTTCAGACTTTCTTGATATCTCAGGGACAAAGGCCTAAAGTCTCCTTGAAATCTCAGGAAGAAGGGAAAATGTTGGATTCAATCTACATATTTCAAATGCACTGCTACCAACCAAGCGTCCAATTCGAATTCGCTGGTGACCTGCAGCAAGTAGGCCGTGCCGGCACATGTGCTCACACAGAACACGTTCGATCGACGCGGGTATTCGGGCATCGGTTGCACGAGACAACGCGACAGGTCAACCAGCATCGACGGTGTTTGACTGGGAAATATTATGCTTTTGTGCTGTAGTTTTTTTTGTAAAATTTCCGTCAATATGCGGCATAATAGTAATTCGCATTCGTTTGCCAGGATGGCCACACCTTAACAGGATTCGGGAGAAGTCTGTGAAGGCGTAGCCTGCTCCGTAAAGCGCTACAGGTACATACATATACATAAGATTGAAGCAAATGCTATATAAATCAAACATGATTCGAACCTTGTGAACCCGTGATTTTTGCCCGACGAGCCAGGACTGCCGGCATCACTCACATCGTCCGTGCCGGAGTTGCCGGGCGTCACCTTGTACAGGTAGAGTGCACTGCCCTTTAATCGCGCCCAAAATTGATGCCACGGCTCCGATTGAACAACAACAAATTGACCCGACTGGGCACTGCTGCGTTCCAGCCAACGTTTCAACAGCAGAAAGCCGGTCTTGCGCGTTTTGTGCAGATGCGCCTGCGTTGTTGTCGTCGTCAGGCCACCAGTTGGTGTAGTGCCCCCTCCGGGTGTCTGTGTCTGATCGGACAACGGCGTTGTGCTCTGACTGGCAGCTGCTCGTTGCGTGTTGTTGTTGTGAGCGTGGTTGAGCGCTCGACCCATCGCCGTACTGTCATAGGAACTGCTCAGGGAACTGCCACTTTGCGGTTCGTGTGCCGTCGAAATGGGGACCGCTCTGATGTTGCCGTTGGCGCCGGCGACCAGATGCAACGAGCTGCGTTTTATTCGCGCAGCCTGTGTTGTCGCGCCGGGCACTACACCAGTTCGTGACGACCCGGCACGACCGGTCATGTCCAAGTGACGCATGAGTGGCTCGCTGGTGGCTTTCGAATTTTGATCGACCGAACTCAGCGAGCTGGAACTGCCACCGCCAGGGCGTTCCGCCGAACTCTGCCGGATGACGGGATGGGCCGAGGGCACGGCGCCATCGGGCGGCACGCGAGGTCGAGGCGGGATCTCGATCTTGGTCGTGTACACTTGACCTTTCTGTTGGAGCACTATTTCGGCGGCAGTGGATGCGCGCGTGTGCTTGACCGGTAACGGGTCGAGGAGACGACGGAGCGTTTGTGAATCGAGACTCATCTGAAAGTGCGCTGCTGTGATTATTTTTGGGCCACACCAAGTTTGAAGGCGATCAAAAACTACGATGCGAACTTTTTGAAACAGAAACTTGCTATAGCAGGTATACTCTATAAATGCTCTTTGAACCGAATTGCTCATTACAACACGAACACGTAATTTTGAGCAGTCGACCGACCAATTAATTAGGTATACTCTATAAATGCTCTTTGAACCGAATTGCTCATTACAACACGAACACGTAATTTTGAGCAGTCGACCGACCAATTAATTACCAGAAAAACAAAAAAGTGCGATAACTCCCAGAAAAAATGACTGAGGCTCGCAAGTCGATATTCAGAATCAGAACATCCACAGACACCTGCAACTCTCCGACGGGCTTCATTTCATCACTCGTGTCCGCAGTCGAAGTGGTTGATGTCTGCCAAACGTCCACTGTTTGCTTCGTGCCGGGTGATGTTTCACTGCCCTCGGTTTGTTGACGTTCAAATAAATGCAGTTGCGCCTGTGCCTGAAACATCAGCTGCTGCGCAATCAAACGGTGTGGGGAGGAGGTGTAAAACGACGTAGAAACTAAAAAAAATTCTGAAAAAAACAGATTTTTTCGGATTGAACCTGAGCGTGCAGTATCTGAGCCTGATGCAGCAGGTCGGACGTCGGTGTAGCGTAGACGAGCGTGTCGGAAACGGCTGCTTTCAGCGCGCCACCACTGTCGCTGCTGCCGCACGCCGCTAGGTCGAGTCTGAAAGATCGTTTGTTAGTTCCACTTGAAAAATTTTCAGTTTGAAACTGTACCTTTTGTTTGACTGGCCAAGCGTGTGTGTCAGTCCGGTAAAAAGTTAAATGTCCGTTGGAAATAAAACAATAAAAGATGGTTCCGTATCTTTTTTGGGCCTGGGACCTTTTGGGCCACGGCACTTTCTGGGCCATGTTACTTTTTGGGCCACGTTATATTTCGGACCAGGTACATACCTTTTGGGCCATGTACCTTTCTGGCCACACGTGCACGGTGTACCGTACCCTTTCGGGCCACATGTTTATTTTTACTCAAATGATCGCTTGCGCATATACACATAAAATTGGACGACGCTTGTGCTCTCACCTTTAATAAAACAGTTATTGCTAGGTACGGCAGTCACTCTTGTCAGTCAGACAGCCTGAACCAGGACCACGTCCACAGTACCTGTCCACAGTACCTGTTCCTTTCCCTCTTTACGATTCAGGAAAACAATTTGACCAATTCTTATAAAGTCATTGTGCGACCAATACCATTTGACTTTATTTTTGCTGCGGGGATGTTTTGGAGCACGGCAACGAGGTGCAAAAATGAAACAGTTTCGGTAATGTGACGAATATTGTGTCAAAAACTGTAGTCCCAATTCCGATAATGGGTGGAATTTTCGAAACGGTGTAAAGGTCAGTTGGGCGTAAGGGTCGGCTTAAAGTTCGGTCGAAAGCTCGGTCGGCGTAGCTCGGTGTAAACGCGAAAGATTGCCTGTTATTAACATGGAATGTTTCAAGTTTACACCAGTGTTCGAACGGGATCCCGATCCCGATCCCGATCCCGGGATCCCGGGCCCTTTTTCTGATCCCGATCCCGATCCCGTCATTTTGAAAAAGTCAATCCCGATCCCGATCCCGATCCCGCCCAAAAAACTACCGGGATCGGGATTAAGTTTTGAGAACAAAAAGTAAAAAATTATGCAATCATAATTCGACAAGCTGTTGTAAGGGCGCAGCCATGCAAACGCGGGCGCGGGTCGCTGGTCAGAAAAATATTGTATTTGTCCAACAATCGCCCCGCGATTGCATGGCCGCACTTGCGGGTCGCGGTTTGCGGGTCACTTGAAAACATTTGTTTGGCTGCAACACGCAAAACTTAACCCATCAGCGTCGGGCCAACGTCGCAGACTGCCGTAGCACAGCGCTGATTGGTTCATTTTGTGTGTTGCGGCTAAATAAATGTTTCAAGTGACCCGCAAACAGCGACCCGCAAGTGCGGCCATGCAAACGCGGGGCGGTCATTGGACATAGAATACATATTTTTCTGACTCGCGCCCGCGTTTGCATGGCCGCGCCCTAAGAGGTGCTCGACCGCTGATTCCGAGTGTGATGAAACCGCAATCAACAAGTCGAGCTAGAACTGAACGGTTACACAAAGTTGCATCGAACAAAGGGACCCAGTTTCGAGAAAATGTTGTCATGGTGGGCAACAAATGAGACAAAGTTTCCGCGACTGGCACGTCTAGCTTTCAAATATCTAAGCGCTCCGCCTACGAGCGTGCTTTCTGAACAGTTCTTTTCCAGTGCAGCTGATTTGTTTGATGACAAATATACTGCTTGAAACCAGAAAATGGTGAAATGCTTGTCTTTTTGTCAAAGGCTTTGCCACTGATCGACGACAATTATGATCTTTGAACTTCTCCGTCGTCAGCTATTCTCGATTTTCAATCGGCTTTAATCACTGTTGCGGGTGTTTATCCATGTGTGATAAACATGTTTCATGGTTGTCTGTGACATTAACTTGCATCTTATGCATAAAATGATAAAAACTATTACTTTTCTATAATCTGGACAATCCCGATCCCGATCCCGGGATCCCGGGTTTTCAAAACCGGGATCCCGATCCCGATCCCGATCCCGACACTTTCTTGATCCCAATCCCGATCCCGATCCCGGGATTAAAAATGAATCCCGTTCGAACACTGGTTTACACAGAGGTCTATCACACTGAGCTGTCGACCGAGCTTTCCACCGACCTTTACACCCAACTGACCTTTACACCGTTTCGAAAATATCACCCAATCAATCTCGATGCGAAAAATTTCAATCCGGATTAAAATCCCGTATCGCGATAAGCAATCTCGTTCGAGCACTGCCACTGCCCGCGTGTTGCAGTATGCGCCTGTCTGACTGACAAAAGTGCCCATAATAACCGGTACAAACCCTCACACAACCTGTCCGTTTCAACACTAACATTCTTTTTTGTTGATTTCTTCTTTTTTAGGTTGGTGAGAGCGGCACGGACCTGTTTCTGTCAACTCTTTAGACCCTATTTGTAGTGTTGTTGAAACATTAATGGCTCCCAAAACGCTGAAAATAGAAAGTGCGTATAATTTATCGATCGCATCAACACACAAGCATAGACGTAGACGGCAGGTTGGTTGATGTTACATGAGTGATAATATAAGGCACGTGGGTAAAAACCATTGACGGCGCGGGATGCATTTCAAGAGTTCTTATGGGTGCCCATTTTTGATCATGGTGTGATTTTTTGGGGTTTTTGTCTTGTCAGCTGACTTTGGGATCTGGAACCAAGCCAAACAATCTCCTCCAAGATTATTTTTGATCACAAATCTGTTCACTTGTGCGTATGAAGTTGTCGGGGGTTAACTGCGGATTGTGATCCAAAGTAGATTGCGTGTTACAAAAACTGCAAAGTGATTCACTGTGAGCGATATCAAATTGAGTGGTCGGATCAGACCGGCCTTCCTTGGTCACGTGACTTTTTTGAATTAAGGATGGTAAAAAATTTTCCTGCCACTAATGAGTGTATATTGTGTTGTTCTGATTTCCATATTTTTGGGCCAGGTACTTTTGGGGCCACGCATCTTTTGGGCCAGGTCCCTTTTGGGCCACGTACGTTTTGGGCCAGGTAGGTTTTGGCCCAGGTACTTTTTGGGCCACATGCACATGGCGTACCTTTTGGGCCAGGGTACTTTTCGAACCACACTGTTTGGACCATGTTACTTTTTGGATCAGGTTCTTTTGTGCCACGTACCTTTTGGGCTACTACCTCTTGGGCTATGTATGTATGTACTTTTTGAAACACACACGCGTGGTGTACATAGTGTACCGTTTGGGCCATCTACCTTTTGGGCCAGGTACGTTTTGGGCCAGGTACTTTTTGGGTCACATGTGCACGGTGTACCTTTTGGGCCAGGAATGTTTTGGGCCAGGTACTTTTTGGGCAACATTTGCATGGTGTATCTTTTGAGCCAGATATTCACATGCTCAAACGCTTGCGCATGTACAATACATAAAACTGGACGACGCTTGTGCTCTCACGTTTAATGAAACAGTTATTGCCACGGCAGTCAGTTTTGTCAGTCAGACAGGCTCATACTGCAATCACTGTTTTCATCAAACGTCGTGAGAGCACAAACGTTGTCCAGTTCTATATGCGTAAGCAATAACGTGAATGAAAATACACATGTGGTCCAAGAGGTACGTGGCTCGAAAAGTACCCGGGCCCAAAAGGTACGCCATGTGCATGTGGCCCAAAAAGTAACTGGGCCAAAACCTACCTGGCCCAAAACGTACGTGGCCCAAAAGGGACCTGGCCCAAAAGATGCGTGGCCCAAAAGTACCTGGCCCAAAAATATGGAAATCAGAACAACACAATATACACTCATTAGTGGCAGGAAAATTTTTTACCATCCTTAATTCAAAAATATCACGTGACTAAGGAGGACCGGTCTGATGCGATCACTCAGTTTGATTTCGCTCACGGTGAATCCCTTTGGATAGTCCATTTTTTGTAACACGCAATCTACTTTGGATCACAATCCGCAGTTAACCCCCGACAATTTCATACGCACAAGTGAACAGATTTGTGATCAAAAGTAATCTAGGAGGAGATTGTTTGGCGTCGTTCCAGATCCCAAAGTCAGCTGACAACACGAAACCCCCAAAAAATCACACCATGATCAAAAATGGGCGCCCATAAGAACTCTTGAAATGCATCCCGCGCCGTCAATGGTTTTTACCCACGTGCCTTATATTATCACTCATGTAACATCAACCAACCTGCCGTCTACGTCTATGCTTGTGTGTTGATGCGATCGATAAATTATACGCACTTTCTATTTTCAGCGTTTTGGGAGCCATTAATGTTTCAACAACACTACAAATAGGGTCTAAAGAGTTGACAGAAACGGTTCCACTTGGCTCTCAACAACCTAAAAAAGAAGAAATCAACAAAAAAGAATGTTAGTGTTGAAACGGACAGGTTGTGTGAGGGTTTGTACCGGTTATTATGGGCACTTTTGTCAGTCAGACAGGCGCATACTGCAACACGCGGGCAGTGGCAGTGCTCGAACGAGATTGCTTATCGCGATACGGGATATTAATCCGGATTGAAATTTTTCGCATCGAGATTGATTGGGTGATATTTTCGAAACGGTGTAAAGGTCAGTTGGGTGGAAAGCTCGGTTGGCAGCTCAGCGTGATAGACCTCGGTGTAAACTTGAAACATTCCACGTTAATAACAGGCAATGTTTCGCGTTTACATCGAGCTACGCCGACCGAACTTTACGCCGACCTTTACGCCCAACTGACCTTTACACCGTTTCGAAAATTTCACCCATTATCGGAATTGGGACTACAGTTTTTGACACAATATTCGTCACATTACCGAAACTGTTTCATTTAATAAAATTTAATAATTAAATAAAAATATAAAATAAAATACACGGCACGGCACCTTTGACAAATGCACCCTTCTTTGACGAATTTTTCACAAGCCCAAAATGGACAAGATGTACAACTAAAGCTTAATAATGGATAATCGACGACACCAACTTTTCAATTTGCCCGACCAGCGACTGCAGTTCGGTTGGTCGACTGAGATGGAGCGGCTGATGTTTGTGATTGGGACTTTCGATCGGCTGACTCGGCGTTGTGATTCTGTCGACGTAATCGTCGAGCGAATTCGTCGACCCTCCGACCCCGGGCGTCGGCTGGACTTCGGACGCCGTCGGATTGCTGTCGACGTCCGCTGGCAGTGTCACACTCCAGTCGCTCAACTTCTGACCGGTCAGGTACAGTTGAGTGGGGTCAACTGCGAAAAAGTGCGGTGCAATTGCGCAAAAACGTTGTTGAATTACTTGTAACCAACAGTGATAGGTACAATAAGCACGATCGTGAAAATTTTTTGTTTACCCGTTCACCCATGATCAGCACCAAGTTCGTGCGCTGCAGCTACCGACTTGAAACGTCAACCAACCGGTTCTGGTCGGCGTCGAGTGTCTGGAGTCCCTGTCTATTGCTTGGTGTTGACAGTGCGGTGATGTTTCATGCAGTCGGTGTGTGCTGTGGCTGTGCGCTGAGTGTTGATCTGCGAATTTCACCACACGACGTTGCAGCCCGCCGTAGCCGGAAGTATCGGGCGAACCGGGCACCGACCGATTGTTGCGCTGCTGTAAAGGGCACGGGTGAACATGTGCGCTTGTATTTTGACGAGCTCACGTGGCCATCTGGTGCCTTCGCACTGACGATGACCTGGTGCACCGCCCGTTTGCGAGGGCGGGTCCAAACGGGCAACCGAAACATGCTGCACACATCATCAGATATGAGACTGTAGACGCACATGATAAAATGTGACGGAAGATCTCAAAACATCTGAAAGCGCTGTATTCAATGAAAATGGTTGCTTGGTCCTGTAAAATGTGATAAGTTCCGCCATGAAAAGCTACTATGAGGGCCGCAAGGGTAGAGTGGCAAAAAATTGATTTGAAAAAGCTTCGCGAAAAATTTTTTTCACGCACTGGGTCATAAATCTCGGGCGTTTTTGACATCGGACAGCATTACTGGAGTGACAGCTAACATTAAGCAGACAAGGCTGATTCGAAAATGGAGCAGCAACAGATCAAAGCCTCTCGATTATATTCTTTCTGGTTGTTTGCCTGTCATTTGCATTCTTGTGCTCTTCACGGCTGACGCAGACGGTTGTGATTTCTTGGGTATCCCTTGGGGCACTGCGCATAGGTTTTACAAAAGGCCCTTAATCTTCCATGGGGCTGGGATGTTCTTGCCTTATAAACCAATGGCAGTATCTTGGTAGCTGATTTGGGGGAACGTTGGCTGTTATGTTTTTTTATTGATGTTGAAATGTTTTTTGTAAAGCTATAGCTGAACAATTACAAATAAACGCATCATTGAAGTGCTTTAGCTGCAGATTACTTTTTTAACAATAACTTAATCTTGGTCAGAAAGGCATTCGTAGAAATAGTAGAAATTCTGCGCATTCAATGATCCTGCCAAAATACAAAACAAAACCAGCAAGAAAATTGTCAAAGAAAAATTTGACCGAGATTATGTACCAACCAGAGAACACTAATCAGGTTTCTGTGTGGCTGAAAGCATTCGTTTGGCACCGCTTCTATATCTTAATCATAAAATAAACCAGGCCAACGCAGGAAAAAATATAATGAGACATTTTATACCGCGCATATCGTGTGAAAGCAAAAAATAGCCTGCTATGCGTATGCGCGTGAAAGCCGGCATAATTGGCACAAGGACATAAAAAGCATCGGGATTGGGTTATTTTTGTTATCGCGTTTAATTAAGACCTTGCTCGCTCGTGGTGACAGGCATCAAACGCACGGATGGGACAAGAAATTGTGAAACGATGTGTTTTCTGAAGTCACACGTCAAAATGTTGTCGTACATCTATTCGTCCCAGTTCATAAAACCAGCTCAGTCGATGAGCGGAAATTCATAGAATTTCGGTAAATAGCGGCACCAGAAATTCGGAACGTTTCACGCCTTTGAGGCGCACAGCAAAAATTAGTATTTTTTCAGATTGAACTACAACAGCCCGGCGTGACCAAAGCTCGCACCAAACTAAACACACGGGGGCAAAAAGGAACTAAAAATTTTACATTTTCTGCTGAACCTTATGCAAGTTATGATCATTAGTCAATGAGTGATTGTTTATGCGGAGCCAACAGAGCCCAGGAGTTTTCTAAATGGAACTTGAAACTCGTAAGCATGCATTTCAGGATACGGTAATTCGTTTAGACGTTTGGTTTTGGAAAGAGGAAAAATAATATGTTCGTTAACTCAGGTTAGTTGTGGCTCGAGGAAAGAACTTAAACAGAGCCATTCTAAAAACACTCAGCTCAAGCGTCGTACCGGTCAGGGGCATGCACATAAGCTCAAACACATTCTCACAGTTTATTGGCTGCGAAATGAGGCTCGAAGGCACAGACATTTTCACACATTGCTAAGAAAAATCAAGCGGGAGCAAAATTACTGCAGAAACGTAGCAGAATTCTCAAGCGTCCATTAAGGCCACCGCGCGAACATCGGTTCTGGTGGTCATACAACAAACAAACGTATACAGAAACGTTTTTTGGCGTTGTTAACATGGATCACTGTCGAGCGAAAAGGGCCACTTGAAAAAAAAGTAATTTATCACATTCGTTGCTCTGTTGTGCCAACTAAACACATGCACATACCCTGTGCTATATTTACATAGGTCTAGTAAGAGCTTCGATAGACCGGGCTACCGAACAGGGTTTGAGGCAAAGGGTCCCCCAAATTGAAACACAACGGCAGTACCCAACAGCCGAAACTAGCTACAGTACGTATTTGTAGGTATTTGGGGTGCCATTGACGCACAACCAGAAATCGGGGGGATAAACATGCCATCGGCGTGAGCAGGATTCGACCGGTAAATGGAGCAGTAGCATTTGGGCGGTGCCGTGTTCCGCCGAAGCTGTGATTAATTGACACAACGCAAAACTCCATGTTTGATTGGACGGCGTACACAGGTAGAATAATGCTGGCTTGGGATGTATTTCGATTGATTAACGGCTTTTAAATGGGCACCGAAGATTCAGGGGTGTTTGGAGGCAGAATTCGATATGCTGCACTGAAATTGTACGCAAAAGTGACTGAAAGAAAAACTTTGACACTATAAACCACGCACGAAATACATGTTATCCCAGTCACACTTGGTATTGAATGGTGTTGTACACACAGGGGCGAAAATTACTCGCGCAAAAAGGCGTACAAAGTTTGTATACTCGCGAACAAAAACCCATTTTAGTTGAACTTTAATCGTGTCGAAACACATGCATGTAAACAGTGACCGTCAGAGAGATAAACTAGAAAGATAACGAATGATAAAATACAGTTAAACTTTAAAAATATCACATTTAAAAACAATGCGTATTGCGGCGTTTCCTTGACGCAAAGCGTGTGTGGTGTGTGCCTGTCAAGAAAGTGATCATCTGGGGATTTCTGGCAAGAAACAATGAATGGTTGTGTAATTTGTGATATGATCGGTAGTTTCGTTCGAGTAATCTTTATGCTGCAGAAAATATAAATAACATGCGGTCGGGGCCAAAGCGACCGGCAGTCGGTTTGTGGGTAACGCCTCACCTACAGAGAGACAGAGAGAGAAAGTGGTTGACGATGATTTGGTTTACGCGCGCTAGAAATTATAACTTAGCGTGATTTTTGCGCACTTTTCGCATGTGTAGTGTCGATTGCCCGCTTCACACATTGCACTATTGTTTTGTTAATTTTTTACACAGCAGATTTTGAATCAGCGCAAGCTATGCACAAATGGATAAAAATGAAATTTTCTGTAGCTGAATTGAGCTGCGTTTTGGCACGTGTAATTCACAGACGTAATTATGGGACATGTGAACGTAATACACTAGAACACGACTGTTTTCTTGAGAAAAAACATCAAAGATGAACAAGACATCATGACAATGTGTAATCTGGGTCATCCATTGTCGGGATGGGCACCACAGTGCCGATCCGATTACAAATTGCACGGTTTTCCAATTCACAGAGATGAGAAGATGAGACTACGAAAAAATTGAGACCAAAAAAACTTTTCTGGTATCAAATAAGCAACTTGTTACCTGCATTTACATTATATTACATACGCATGCGATACCAGACAAAGGCCGAATTCATAATGCAGAGGATTAGCGTGTTAGCGGGTTAGCGGATTAGCGGGTTGCGGATTAGCGGGCCTGTTTTCTACGCACGCTTTTGCATTCACAATGGAAATTTGGAAAAGCGGATTAGCGGGTCCGCTCATCCGCGCCCGATTATCCGCTAACCCGCTAATCCGCAAAACGCGTTTGTCTTCCCAATGCGCGCTGCTTGACTTTTTCATTTACGAAGGTAATCACCATTAATTTCACTCAATTCTTTGATCTCGGAATAGTTTTCTTCAAAAGATAGTTTTGAACACATTAATGCTCAGATGGATGTTAAAAAGAGCTGAAGCAGCAAAATAGAATAAAAATACTTCCAATGAACGCAGCCTGTTGAATTACCCACGTGCAAATTTATTTTAGACTCTAGTACCATTTTCAAAGCAAAGTAAACATTTCTGAAGACGCGTGCACTGCCCTAATCCGCAAAAAAGAACCGGTTCTAATCGCAAAAAGCGGATTAGCGTGCACGCTAATCCGCTAACCCGCTAGTCCGCTTTGCATTGTGAAGCGCACGCATTTAGCGGATTAGCGGGTTAGCGGGTGTGAAAATCAGCTGACCCGCTAATCTGCTAACCCGCTAATCCGCTTTTTGCATTGTGAATGCAAAAGCGTGCGCATCTCGCCCGCTAATCCGCTAACCCGCTAATCCGCTTGCATTGTGAATGCGGCCTAAAACAGTCAATTATGCATTTGTGACAATGACATAAACCGACATACACACCCAAACATACCGTTCCCACGACAGAATGGGCTCGCCTCGGTTGCACGGCACGTGTGCGCCCGGTCTGCAACAACGGAAAATTTAATTTCGGCGTCCAACTTTTTTACCGAGTAATAATAACTATACACGCAATATATTGCCTATTTTTCGCGAGTAAAAGTTTACGTTTACGACATTATTACATTACGTAATGGCATTAGGGGTACCGGACCGGGTATACTGCCTGGGTAAGGCTAGCCCTAAACATACAAAATACATACATAGCAGTTTGTGATATTTCTATTCCACCAAATATGCCAAATTGTATTGCCGGGGGTTTGGCGAGGCTGTGGGATAATTATCCTTGAAAAAAGTTCAGTACATCAAACAACAAGAAAATTTTTTTACCACTTGGACAGACACAATAAGGAATTATCGGCAAAGAGTCCGCGGAAAGCAAAACTGTGAATTTTTCTGGGAAAAGTTTGGTTCAACGACAACAAAGAAACTCGCAAACCGGCAAATTGAATGCGCTTGTTAATGCCATTTGCAAACACTTGACACAAGCGAGGCAACACATTCAGGCATATATCACAGTGGTCAACTCAAGTGGTCGAATCACTAGTCAACTCACATTGCGGAGTCGTGAATTCAAAGCGAATGCGTATTTCTCGCGCTCGCATTCGGGCTGCTGTGAGTTGACGAAGTGATTTGATCACTTCAGTTGACAACTGTAAAATTAGCCCACTTTCACAATAACGAATAGAAAGTCACAAACTACTGGTAAAGATTATTGAAGGTTGATCTGGATATAATGCTTTGGTTTAATATACCATAAACGTTGATTTTTGTGGAAGAAAAACTGCAGAAGTGAATGCAACCGCAGCAAAGACCACTTTCCTCGGAAAACCTTGATTTCTGGAACATCTTTAAAACGCCACAGAAGTCAACGAAATTCACAAGATTTCATGTTACGCTCTCGTTCCCAGATTTAATCTTGGAATTGCATAAAATTTGTGCAAACGTGTAAACACATCCGAGATTTATGGGCCAAGGGGCGATTTCGCCGCAAAATTCTTGTTAAACCGCGCTCTGCGTAGCATGTTTCGTGCCAGCATTATTGCTGTTTAGTTCATCATAAATTGGCGCTGCAGTGATAAATAAATGAATAATAAATGCTGCACATCTGACTAGGTATAACTCTGTGGACGACATAAACAGAGTTCGGCCGTTTCATTCCAGCGCGCATTGATTAGAGATGTTTGTGTTTCACGTATGCATTTCTCCATATTTCATGCAAAATATTATAATCCTGCGCTTGGTAAGGAGAAGAAGATATACAAAAACGCTTGTTTCCTTTCATTTGGGGCAAATAATGTCACTCATGAACGTTCGGTTGTTGATCCAGTTATCAAAACGGAAAGGCTTTCGTGACAACAATAATCAATCAATAATAATGTATTCACCAGTGTGTTATGCAGGAAATGTGAGAAATGAATATTTCGCAAGTTGTAAAGGAAGCTCCTGCATACATTACCGCTATGTACTTGAACTTTTTTTGACACGATTTAGCATGCCAACAACAAGTTTTCTTGCTTGTTGAACATGCTGAAAACTATAGCGCTCGTGGTGCACGCTGGACTAAAATAAAGTTGTACACATCACGTACTAAAAGTCTAATAGGATTATACGGCTCGCTTTGGCAGCTGGACGGGGAGAAACAGCAGAAACAAGTAGAGAAACGTCTTGAATTTTTTTTCAGCGCGGGTTTCTTTCCTTGCAATTTGCCAATCGTCAACCTTTTCCATGGGTTTCGCCATTCTAAAGTTCAAATTCAGCTCCCATACCGCACGCAGAACCTGAACAAGATCAAAATGGATGTGTTTATGCTTCATACTGTTTTTCTCCCGCTCTATTCTCCCCGCATACAATTTCTCACGCAAACGTTGATGAATGGCGTGGTCACATTTTACATATATATGTACATTTGCGCACCGGTTTTGCGATACTTTGTGAACAACATTATTTGTCATGTCCAACACCGCACAACCCACACTAAACTTGTGCACAAACATTATGTAGTACAACATAACTGTCACATGGAAAAAATTTAAAACTATGTGAGAACATAAGTGTTTACAGAAGCGCGGTTTGTCGGTTCTCATATCGAAGACTGTCGCTACAGCATGATTTGTGATCGGAACTTAGTAGGTGGTCCTTCACAGAAACCAGAACAACGATCAAACAAAGTTTGGTAGCTCACAAAGCCTTGTACACGCACGTAACCACTTCAAACGTTTGGCAACTTTGAACACCCACCGTATCTTAGGATATATTCACAAGGAAGAGTGCCTTTTGAATTTGCTGATGATTTGAATCAATTTGAACACCATATTTGCGGAACGGTTGGTGCCAAAGTTGGTAAGTACTCAGAGTTGGGACTCGCGAAACATATAAATCGAACGGGGTTTTTCGCAACAAAAGAGTGCGCAGAAATGAATGAATAAAAGGCAGTCGTGAAAAGACACCGTCTTAAAATGCGCATGCCCTAAGTGCATGTATGTACCTTCACAAATTCTGGCACATGTATAGCACGCCTCCACTCCACA
>JASAMV010007639.1:0-23765 GCA_030248065.1 Rhynchonema sp. JSB1_4
TTTTCGTCAGGACTGGGCCGCAGCGGATACGGCGTGTCAGTCGTTGACAATCACCGGCATGGGTGCCACTGGATCACACACTAACGGGCAATTGGCCATCGTTGACACTGTAGCCATCAATGACTTCCTAATTGCCAATCTCCTGGTGTGCACTGTTTTTTTAAGACTAGGTTCCTGTGCACTTGCTAGCCGTTTGAGTTACGCAAAACGCGTACTGAATTTAGGCCGGTGCGGGGGTGCCCAACGCGCATGTCTGGGTGGGTGCTGATCAGTACGATTCGCTCATGGAACAACACGGCCATTGGCGTTGGCACAATCACAAAACGGGAGAGAAATTCGAATTTCCACTCGATAGCGCCGGTGCGACGCAGCTAAGAACTTTCATTGTTTCTGCCGTGACTGAAGTTGACTCGAAATTGCAGGAGTGAGCATGGTTCGCTGGGGCGACCTTGTTTACGGGCTGCAGCCAAACGGGGCTTCCAGCCAGAACTGTGTGTGTCTGGGTGGGCTGGTCGGCGGATTGAACGATCTTCAATGCACCAACAATTACGCCAAGATTTGCGAATACGACTACAGTTAGTTGTTACTAGAGTTTTTGAAACTATTGTTAAAAACTAACTGGTCAATGAATAAAAACGTTGCAGACACACCAGCTTGTGGTGTCGGATCGTGCCCGAGCGGCGGCACGTGTCGTCATCTTGACCCGCATCTGACCACATTTGGCTGCTTCCACTTTGTGTCGACGGCAGCTTCGGCCGCTGATGCCGCATTGGCGTGTCACGATGGATCGTTGGGATTCAGGGGCGAATTGGTGATCGCGAACACGCATGATGTGAAGATCATGTTGCGTGATTTTGTGGTCGGTTGGCACTGCGTCTTTGACTCGAAACGAAACCATCCAAGCTCGTACACTTTTGTTTGTTTCCAGGGCCTGGGCACCAACTGTTTCCACGTAGCCGGTCGACAGTCCGATCAGTTGAACGAGGGAACGGGTGGCAACTGGGAATGGTACAATCCGTGTGGCATCAACACCCCGTTCACGACCATTGACCTGTGGGATGCGGGAAATAGCGAACCTTTGAATTTGGCATCAAGTGAAGATCTCACCGTCATGCAGTGCAAGGATGGGCTGCGAACCGCAGATAGTAGCACCACGGCGCCGTATGTCTGCAGAATAGGTGAGATCGGTTGATAAGACTGTTTGAATGATGGTTTGATCAACAACATCTCAATTTCAGACACAGCACCACCGGTCGAATGCTGCACCAAACCCACAGCGGTTGGAGCCAATGCAGCCATCAACGGCTACACCTCCGATAGTGGCACGTTGGTGAACACGGCCACACATGCGGCTGCTGGCGCTGCGTTGCAGATCGACTGCACCGCTGGATACGTTATGAATCACAACCATGCCGTCTCGACTGACACGTTGAGCTGTGCATCTGAGCAGTCTTGGTCGATGGATCCAACGACGGTGAGTGCATGGTATACTCTGACAATACTTTTGGAAGAAACTTTTCAAACGTGTTGCCTGATCTGTAAAGCGCATTTTTGATAGCGGGCACTCAACACACATATTATACATAAATCACACGCACACACACACACGGTCAATATACAGTGGATCCAGCACCCGTAAACCTTATTACATTATGCGTGAAGAGCCGAACGCTACTCAGTGCCATAATCGTGTAGTCTAACAGGTCTCCTGCATTCGTCTGTTCACATGCAACGGAGTAAAATTGACGAATCCACAAATTGATTTTGGCGGCGTGTGTTATGTGTACTTCGACACCACGCTGGACTTTGACGCCGCGCAGACACAATGCACCACAGCGACCATCACGGGCCTGTCGGGGTCCGGAAGTCATAGCGGAGGGCAACTAGCGATTGTCGATAACAGCACGATCAACAGTCTTTTGCAAACAAACATTCTTGCCTTGGTTGGTTCAATGTGTTCACGTTGATGCGAAATTACCACTGTGGTATATCCAGATCAGAATGAGTATTGCATTGCAGCCCGAATGGTCTCCCAGTCCTGCGTTCACTTGGGTTGGCGCCAAGCAGTACGACAAGATGCAGGAACCCGCAGGTCACTGGCAGTGGCAGAGTCCGATCTCAAGCCAAAAATTCGAATTCAAGTCCGACAGTTCGGGTCTGCTGGAGCCGCTGGCCGGCAGCCAGCCGAACGATTGGGCCACAACTCAGGACTGCATGATGTTGACCACTTCGGGGCTCAATGATCTGATCTGTTCCGATGCAGTGTCGTACATGTGTGAATACGGTTTGTTCGAGTTTGCCTGTCTTAGTATGTAGCAACTATGTACATAATGGTAGCGCGTTCACTTGACCACGTGCATAATTTTCAGGCAAAGCACCCACATGCGGTCCGGCGGCGTGTCCGAAGGGCGGTTCCTGCAAGCATCTCGACCCGCATTTCAACGATTTTGGCTGTTTCCACTATGTTAGCACACCAATGACTGCGGTCGACGCTGCGCAGATGTGTCACAATGGGTCACTGGACTTTCGCGGTGAATTAGTGGTCGCGAACACGCACGGAGTAAAGTCGATACTGCGTGACTTGATGGTAAAGTCAGCTATCTATAAGTGGCCGGCCGGGTAGCAACAGCAACTGGTTCGTTGTTTCAGGGCAACACGACCGACTGCTTTCACGTCGCTGGTCGCCAATCAAACAAACAGAACGAGACAACCGGAGGCAACTGGGAATGGCACGATTCGTGTGGCATGACCACTGCGTTCAGTGACATCGATCTTTGGGACGCGATCACGTTGCAGCCGGCTAATTTGTTGATAACCGAAGAAAAGATGACGGCGATGCAGTGCATGAACGGAATGCGAACGGCCGACTCGGCCACCGTGGCGCCGTTTGTCTGCAGAATCGGTCAGATTCATGATTTGACGCAAAAATAAAGCATTGTCAAATGCAAGCATGCGCGTACCTAAGTGGTCGATTGCAGACACAGCGTCATCCTGTTGTCTCAAACCCACGACGGCCGGCAATCTAGCCCAATTGGGGGAGTATGATCTTGACACGGCTCCAACAGTGAACAACTTCACGCACGCGGCGATCGGTGCGACACTGATTGTGCGATGCAATAACACTGAAGACGATGGACTGGAAAATGATAGGGGTTAAGCTCTCAACCATATGTTTTTTCTTGAACCATGCATTTGCAACCCACCGGAATCACTTTTTTCAGGTAAGACCGAGCTTGAACTCACGTGCGGCCAGGACCAAAACTGGTCACCGCAGTCGGCCGAAACGGTGAACTGCGTGGAACGCGGCTGCATCGTTGAAGGTCAGTCAGCTATATTTTTATCGAATGTGAACCACTTTCAGAAACAACATCCCAAATTCTAATGTTGAACGATTTGCCGTTGTTTCAGGTGATGCGGCGGCCCGCGGCACCATGATGGGCTCATACACGATCAGCAGTTCGTACATGCTGGGCATGATCGGCACGATTTTCGTCGTTTTCATCGTCATCATGGACTTCAGCGTCGGCCGTGTCTACCACGCCATCCAGGAGGCGTGCATCTTCGGGGCACAATTCGCGATTCTGCCGCTCCGAACCGGCACCATGTTCGATCTGGACGCGCTCTGTCCGGGCAACTTCGAACCGGCCAAACTGTCGGCCCAGTCGTGCAACTGGGTCGCCGCCGGTCTGCACTACGTATTCCTGGTGCAGTTCTCGGCCTATTTTCTCGAATCACTCCACAACTACACCGTCTACACGAATGTGATTGCGGGCAAGCCGTTCTTGCCCCGATTAGCCATCCTTCCCCTCTGTCTGGTCATGCCCATTCCGTTCGTGACACCGTGCGTGATATGGTTCATGGATGACTACACTCACGACAAGACGTGTTGGCTGAATTACGATTCGCCAAACCTGTTCTTCGAGATCGGCCCATTGTTGTTCCTGGCGGCCACGGCCATCATCCTCAACGAGGCCACCACAATGCGACCGTATCCCGATCACGTGGCTGCCGATGAAGAGGCACGAGTTTCGGCATCTGCGAACGCAAAAGGCGGCCTGATCTGCTCACTTCTGGCCTTCTGCACCTGGTTTTTCGGCTCGTCCGCCGTCCACTACACCGATCTGACGCTGTACACGTGCGCATCCGTTTGCAACATCTTGCTGTCGTCGTTCGTCGTTTTGTTCCATTTGACCGGTAGTGAACGGGCACGATATTTGTTCAGGAAAGTGTGTTGCTGCTGTTGTGACAAGATCAGGGAGAAGACGCGAAAGCCGAAATTGACCTTCGAGGTTCTCGGCCCCACCGACGCAAGTCAACCGGATGCGACAGAAACCGACAACCAAGACACAGACAAGGCAGGATCAGAATCTAAATCCAAGTCTAAGAAATCCGCCGTTGCTCCAGCCAAATCAACGACGTTGCCAGCCATCGGCGGACGTCAACACATGCCTTGGGAAATATAACACTTGGTCATAAAATTGTTTCAGCTCGTATCGATCTGACAGTGCAGAAATGTCGTGATTACATGCATCGATGTCATAACAATTCCTATTGTATAGTCCAACCACGAGCTCATGAGACGACTTATTTTGAAGTTGACTTGTACGGATCCAATAATGTTCCGATTCCACGTATATTTCGGAAATGAAAGAAATAGAAACGTATGTATTTTGTAAAAACACGCTCTCCGTCTCGGTGCGTAATTTCCCTTTTGACTCCCAAAACATTTTTGTGTTGAACGACGTTGCTGTTCGCGTAAGCACGCAACAAATTGAGATCAGCCAGCTGGAACTTGTCATCATCTCTTTCGGCCCAATCTCTTTCTTTCATTTGCGAAAACCCGTGTAACCGGCGCATTTTTGAATCTGGCCAAACAAGCTCTAAAATGAGTCGTCTCATGCGCTCGTGGTTGGACTATACAGTGTGCGTCATGGACAACGTGTGCATGCCACCGTTGAACCGTTTACTTGTTTTACTTGTTGGCTCAATAAATTATTCCAGGTGATGTATGTCATAGAATCTACAAAACTATTTCAGCAGCACAAATCAGATATCACCGTTTTACTTTTCGAAAACACTTCACAAACCAACAGGAAAACAAGGCAAGGCAAGTCGTAGGTAAAAGTAACCAGTAGAATAAAACCAGGAATATCGAAGGTGTGAATCGCTGACAACAACAAGTGCAAACCAAACAGGACAATTTGCAAGTATAATCGAGGAATAAAAGTGCCAAGATTCACGCTATCCTTCAGAAGATTCATAAAATAGATCACTATGGTATCCTATTCATGTAGAACTCCAGCAGTGCAGTTTGACGTTTCGTGTGTGGTTTGGGCTCTTTGATGATTCGGTGCTCATCATCGTCATCGGCCCCAATACCAAGGGTTGCGTTCTTGGTTTGCTTAGAGATCAACATGTCACTGGAACGTGAGCTCGTTGGACTCTCCGACGCTGCGTCTGGTGATAGAGAGTGGCTGACGTCCAAGTCGAAGTCGAGTGGAATCGTAATGTCCTGCATCACGGGCGAATTGCTGCCCCCCGACAATGTCTGAGGGCTGAGCGCAGTTGAATTCATGATTTGTTGATCATCCGTTGACGACACGTCGTTTGAACATGTCCAAATACTGCCATGCTGCACCTGAGATAACAAGCGATTGCAACTTTGTAACGTAGTGATGTGGCAAGCCTGGTTGTGAGCTGCTGAATTGCGACGTGAACCAACAAGCGAGCAGGCCAACGATTTTACAGGATTTAAAATTGCAAAACTTGATATTGTGCTTACCGTAATTGGGGCAATCGGATTTTCATTCGCACTTCCATGACAGGTGATCGCGTGCGTCCGGCCGCTAGTGTAGGTTCCGAAGTAGGTTTGGGGACATAAAGTGCATTCGAACGACTTCCCGCTGGGATCATGCGACTGCATGTGACATCCAACATTATTTTGATCGCAAATGGTGCACTTTGTGATCGATTGTTGAGGTGATTCATCGCAGTTATCGCTGTCAGAATGGTTCGTCTGAAAATCGAATATGTGTTACCTCACTATGTGCACTGCTTGTAGTGGCTCTTTGCCCTTGCTTATGCACAAATGTGACGAAAACGTTGTTTATGAGTTTGCACGCAGTATGTTACAGCCCAGCAATAAGATCTGTTTGTGCCTCTTTTCGGGGGCAAATTTGCAAGAGGCGTTCGCACTGACGAGCCCTGGCGCCTCGGTCTGTCAGCGAAAAGCAGGACGAAACAGACCAACATTACTGCACTCAGTACAATGACTTGACATGTCTAAAGAGCTTGTATGACACTCAGCTAAAAAGTAGTATCAGCTAAAAAACATGTGCCTTTGTCAGATCAATCATTCGAACAGTTTGGTCATGCTGATGCCACCGCTGTAAATGGGGCGTGGCGGTTGAGGTGGTCTTGAAGTAGGCTTGCGGACAACCGCTGCATTTGAACCGTTTGTCCGTCGGATCATGCATTTTCACGTGCGCATTCGGCCAGCACATGAATCGACTGCACATCGAGCACTTGTACTTGCCCGATGCAACATTACGGGATTGGATGTCGCTTGGAGATCGTTTCTTGCTGTTAGCCTGATTCTGAAAGGAACAGATTCTTTGGCACCTTGTGTTGACGTGTGGTATGCATACCGTAACCAGGACAGGAGCAGCTGCAGGCGGTGCTGAGCTTGCTTCAGGAGCCGCGTGATGGCTCCATTGATTTCAGCAAGCTAAGCATGCAGGCGCCGCCATCATCGCCTAGAATTGCAGCCGGTACCGTACAATATGTACGTATTCGTTGAAGCAACCTTTTGCGTGATTTTGGCAATCCGCTATTCATGAAAGAGCAAAGTCGCGCACAGGAATGCAGCCAGTTTCTCACCTGAATCTGAGTCCGTGCGGCTTGTTGCGGCTGCTGGCGACCAACTGCACGACCAACCGGCTGATCGTTCAGCTGAAAATATTCGGTGTCGTTTGAATGATAAAGGCACGGATCTATGTATGTACTGTTCTACGCGACGCGACCAACCACAACACGTAATTCCTGTCTTCATTTGGGCCAGCGTAAATTCGTTTGATTTCCTTTTTAATCCAATTTATGTTGCATGTAACGCAACGTCGTGTTTACAGAATAGTCCATCTCAGTACGAATTTTGATATTCCACGAATTCAAACACTTCCCAACCGTGTGCAACGCCTCGATGCATCCATGTCTGCCCCTGTGGTGCATGTATTTGTGTTTGTAGGCATTCGTCTTTCGTTCGAAGTACGTGCGCGGACACACGGTGCATTTGAACTGTTTGTTGGTCGGATCGTGCAATTTGTCGTGCATTTTCGCGGAATGCATTGGCCGATGGCACACTTTGCACGGTACATGTGTTCGAGGCGACGACACTGCACTGGGTCGTGAAGTGCTCGGCTCGGCGCTGATAACCTGGGAGGTCAACGCACATCATGGAGGCTTGTTTGCAGCCAGTTTTGACCGAGGTTCACAGACGGGCGGTGTACCACGTCTTCACCCGTGAATCAAAAGGATCCTCAGCACGCCCAGCGCAACACACAGCGCTCAGCAAGCTGTTCGTTGATGGTTCGTTGACAGCTTCGAAACTCATAGACCGGGGCAAATCCAACATCAAATTTATTTTTTTCCGGCAACCAACCTTGATGCAGTCATGTGCTTTCTGGTGGAACAATACTCTGTGCCGATTGCATTCGTGCGCGTAGGTGAAGTACGTTTGCGGACACAGTGTGCATTCGAATCGTTTGTTGGTTGGATTGTGCAATTTGTCGTGCTTGTTTGCGTTGGTCATTTGTCGACCACAAACAGCGCAGTCGTACAAACTTGTCCGTTTGATGCGCGACTCGGCTTGTGCCCCTTTGGTTCCGATTTTGGCACGCGTCTGCAGGTGGGTTAGAAGCACATTATCCCACCATAATGTCAGTTGAGATACATTTTCGCTTTGCACAAACGCAAAATAACAATTAGAAAAATTGTATTAAATGGAACATTTTCCTAACCCTGATAAACCACCCATACCTTCAATGAGACGATAGCTCCATGATTGCAATGATGTCGCTTCCTGTGGTACTGTCCGTAACACAGATGCATAAAGTAGGTTTTGGGACACACCGTGCACTTGTAGCGTTTGTTCACCGGATTGTGCAGTGAGTCGTGTTGGCTGGGAAAAGACATCGAGCGTCTGCAGATGTTGCATTTGGTACCCACTGCACTGATGCCCAGACGTGCCTGTCTGTTTCGCGGATCGCCGATGGGAAAATTGGTGCGCAACTGGAAAGTTGATTGATATGAAGCAAGGTTGTGTTGAAACCTACTATATGTCCATAGGTGTACATAAAACCTGAACCGAGACCGATCGTTGGTTAGGACGAGGTACCATAACGTATATAGGTAAGTAGCTGTACAGTACCAATATGATGATGGCACCCCCCAGAATTTGCGGTGACGCTACTGTACAGTACCTATACTTACTGTAACAGCGCAACTAACATTTATCAGCTTTGCCGTTGGATGAACATTGGTCAGATGACCACGGGCGTCCGAAGATTTGTAGAATTGTCGTTCACAAACGCTGCATTTGTAATGGCGTCCCTCTGGTTGCTGAGGTTTGGACGGAACATCAGCTTTGGTGACGACATGAGCCTGAATATGTGTAACGAGTAGAAATACATAGGCAGTTAATTCACAGTGAAACAATTTAGGTCGCAGTGGACAAAATAAGTATATGCATTCAAATCGACATTTGTTTGACCCCAAGGAATGAGAAATCCGTTGCGGACAAAGCGCATGAACTAATACTGCAACATCGTACCTTTGCCCGAATCGCTACAATGCACCCTGTATTTCCACCATGATGTCTCCTCGCATGAATCCGTCCGTACGAACGTCGTGCGAAATACGTTTGTGGACATTTGGTGCACTGGAATAACTTGTTTGCGCGATTGTGCATGTCGTCGTGCAGCGATGGATATTTCATTGGCTTGGTGCACACTTCACATTTGAATCGGCAGCCTTTGCCGTAGTCGAAGTGTGGTTTCACACCACCGCTGTTCGTTGTAGACTCTGGCTGAAGCGTCCAAAAAGTTTGTCACAGCGATAAAAATAATATTCGCGTTGTCTTTAGCAATGAGTGTAGTGATCCAAAGATGGTCACGCGACTGGTTGTTATCATGCCCATTGGTGGTGTGCACGCATTTTTCCTGATTGCATGCTGACCAAACCAGAATAAACACACACAGCGACTGCAATATAATCAAAGTGCGGCTATGTGTACCACGCATAACCTCGCCATGTATATGTTTTTGAGTGTACCTGTTCGATTTCGTTAACAGTTGTTTCGTTCGATGTTGCAGTTTTTGCGTGCAGTTCCCGATAGCGAATCGGCAATATCTGAGGTCGACGGCGTGCGTGTTGTTCATCGACGTGCGCTTCCACTTGAGGCCAGACTCGAAAATAGACCTGGACGAAAAATGAGGATTTCGAAAGTCACCGGGTCGATTATGTCTTATCCGTCGGAAGAATTGGCAGGATCAAGTGGATGTGACGCTATGCGAAGATGGCCAAACGCTTGCATCACCCAAACTATGCATATACGTTCATATACATACCTGTTCACATTGTGTGCACTGCATCGTTTTGTCAGTCGGATCGTGCATCGAACCAAAATGACCGGGTGAATCGGGCTGTTGGCAGATTGGGCAAAGTGACACGCTCACCGGCTTTATTGGCGATGATTTCTGATCCTGAAACGAGGTCGACCCAAGCATATTTTGATTTTATGTAAGGTGTCAAATATGTATATGATTTTGACCACCTGAAATATAGCAGTTTAGTCCAATGCGTAAATATTGGCGAAAACTTCGAGTTAGAACAGTTTCCTTCCACATGTTATGAACTGCTCAAGATTAAAATGACCACCTTTGCCGTTGTCCCCCAGTGTACCCACCAGTGGTATGGCCTTTGCAGCACGATTGCCATGGTGGTGTCGTTGGAGATGCGAGTCCGCGGCGACAATATTCGGAAAATAGATCTCGACGCAAATGGAACACTTCAGTGTTTTCCCCGTTGGATCGTGCGTCGTTTTGTGCATGCCGTAATTCGGCAGGCCGCACAACGAACATGTGCGATCGCGGTTTGCGGTTCTGTCGTCCTGGAAACGGGAAAGCGAAACGTTCATATTTTGTTGAAACTACTTTTGTTGTTTGTTGCCGTCACGTGGAACCATTGTTTTTCATTCTACTGCGCGCAAAAAACTCGAATTTCTAACTGCAAAAATGATTACGACAATACCGTTTTCAAGTCAGGGTCGGAATTATTGTGTGACATTCGACTGGTGTTATGTGACCGGTCAACACTGACAGATCGAGCAGAGCGCGGGAATTCAATTTGTGGCGTGCGGAAAGGTGACGGTTCGTCGGACGCTGAAAAGTGTTTCTTCTTTTTCTTCTTTTCGGGTGTCCAAGGTTATCCAGGTTATCTATCAGTTCTCAAATCAGTCACGCTTTTTTGTGCGTGAATCAAAGACAACTGCAAAATTTAGCTTGGGATGGAAAGTTCTGATTTCCAGGTTTGGCCACACTCGAGGTGATAACTGTCAAGATACTCAAATTCGGTCCAGTCTAGTTGGTGGAATACTGTAGCCTTTACCAAAGTGCTCACTCACCCGTTTCCGATCCCATGATCACTTCTGTTTTCAGCATCGATCTATCAACAATTGTATCTGATGGTTCAGGAACTGCCTTGTTGTTTGCTCTGACTGCAATAAAAATCCGACTTCTTGAGTAAAGTGGCTGAATTAACATAAAATTTGAATCATAATTGAGCAACTCACGCGGCAACTGTTGGTTTTGTGGTTGCGGCGTGGCAAGACTCGGCGGTTCGGAACTAAATGCAACATCGTCCACCGTCTTTGAGCCAGGCGTCTGAAACGTCGGCTGAATACATCACAAATGCGACCACTTCGGTTCTTGCATTACACGCAGCAGATGTTAAAAAGCTCTTGGCATAACTTTGATTCGATATGGTACGGTGACGCCTCTTTGCAAATCGCCAATTCAAGCAGCCCTGAATGAGCACGAGACATACAGTACATGTACAGTGAGGGCCGTGTTGACGACCATAGAGTAGACGATGTGCAATGATGCAATGAATATTAGCCCAAAATATGGACGAAAGAGCCAGATACAGCCCACAAACCTGGGCCAGACGACTGCGATCGCGACATTTTTGTTCGAGTTGCTCAAGTTTTGCCATCGACTCCCAAATGTATTTCACTTCACCCTGTGGACAAACAAGACCTTTGCTCGTGTTGACGTCTAAAGAATAGATTTTTATGCCTTGTGAAAACGAACTTCGAGCGTCAAGCATTCAGCATGTTGGGTTTGGTAATGGTCGATGAACCGTTGTTTGGTGGGAAACGCAATCGGGCAGCTGAAGGACACAAAGGCACATATAGTTGGGAAAACGGTGTATCTGTTTCGCGGGAAATTTGCTGAATTTACCGACAGGCTGTCAAAATTGAAGCATCATTTGCGGCTAGAATATTGGAAGATCTATAAGTGTACACCAACCGTTTGCAGCCGTACGGTCTGTAGTTGTTGCAATGGACCACAGCCAAATGTGCCCGCATATCGGCGTCGGTGGGCAAAGACGCGAAACACTCGTCACACGGACAAACGAACATTGTGAAAAATAGTAATCTTAAATTAGAAAACGGATTTTGAATTATTAATGGTGAATGACGTTGGATCCGAAAGTCTGAAGGTATATAAAATGTACAAAATCAAAAATTATATTTGAAGAGAAAGGACAAGGAGAAAACCCTGCATAACAGCATTAGCATGCAGCGTGGGTATAACACGAGATGAACCTGTGTTAGCCCACAGAATGAAAAAAAGAACACCACCAGAACAACACAACGTCTCTCCAAGGCAACACGTGTGTGCGACTGTTGAAAAAAGCGAGATCATAGCCCCGACGATAAGGGAGGGCCATAACCACCTGAAGTCCCAGAGGGCCCAGGGGGCCCATAGGGCCCATAGTGTTGAAGAATATAATGCAGATTTGTCCAAAAAGGCAGAAATAAGAATTGGAATTACAGGGTGTCAACTATATATGTCCACGTGCATTAGAAATGTGACACATGCAGATTTTTTGCGTTTTGTGCCGGGTGTGGGCCCCCAGGTAGCAGTTAGCCATTTCTGCAATTGTAATGTATTAACCATCGCGCGTGCGCGAATTATCCATTTTTGGGGCCCCCTGGGCCCCAATTCGATCTATATTTTGTTTTTCATGCAAATTTGTGTCACTGCGTTTGCACGTGCATCCGGTCGTGCATGCCGCGTGCACGCGCGTGCACCAGACTGTTCTTTGAAATGACAATGACGAAAATTACAATTGAAAAATGTCAGTGGGGCGGAATATCATTCTCATGATGTATTGCGCATAATTAGTTCTGTAAATTGATCAGATATGTACGTATATGGATATGATACAGGTAACAAGGCTGCAATTTCAATTATGAGCAATCAAATGTCAGCAAATGTAAGGTTGTAATTGTTAACGGCAGAATAACATTCACATTTCAAAGCAACAAAAAAACATCAGTCAATTGGCCAACCACGGGATGAAAAATCAAAAGTCAGTCACTCAATCACTCAGTGAGTCATCGCTGTCGTTCTGCTGAGCAGTGGGCCGGTTCACTTTTAGGTGGTTGAAACCAGGGTAATTTGTCGATTTCACATCCGAAGAATTTGTACAGTTGCAGAAGTGTAAACTGTTTTTTTGTGTGCCGGCTTCGTACCTTGTAGCATTGCGAGTGACGGGACATGCAATACCACCCAATTGTCGCCTTCACCATAGGGGTTGTCTTCGGGTTTCTTGCAGTCCGTGATGTGCACGTACGGGTACCGCTTGAACACGCACTGGTGGTCAAAGTGCACGACATGATGAGCTTGCACCATTATTACATTATCTTTATCTCAAGAAACATGCGCATAGCGCATGCATGCAGATGTTAGCGCATGCACATTTCTACCTGGGGGCCCAGGGGGCCCAACGCTTTTTCACATACATTTCTACCTGGGGGCCAGGGGGCCCAAAGCTTGCGAGGCCCACCCTGCAGCTGGGCGCTACGGGCCCCCTGGGCCCTCTGGACCCTCAGGCAGTTATGCCCAAGGGAGCATGTGATTGACTGTTTTGATTTTGTTTTGGGCGCGTTTTCGTACTCCGCTTGGGCATATACGCGCCCGCGCAGAGACTGTTTTCAGGGCCAACACGTTTTGTTTCACTTGAATGAGGTGGGGCAAAGAGGTGTTGGTGTCATGGCATCTGCCAAGGTTATGTGTGATTTATGACGGCAGACAGAAAGGAACCTCTGGTGGGGCGAAAATCGAGTGGGGCACACAGAAAGGATTGTACAACAGAAAGCATAGACCAGGCACATCGTAAAATCACATCTGTATGCAATGCGGCATACCATTTATTTTCGATCAGCTCAGTGTTCATAAATAAGCGGCAAGAACAGTGTGCACACACATGAAGCGACAAGCAACCGGTTTCGGACTGCCGAATGTACAAAAATGATGACAAATACATACGTAGCTTGACGAAAAAATGTGCACCAAATGGGAACAAAGCGGTGAAGGGAACGAGCAAAGTCGCCAAGGAACAATGACCAAATGCGTCTTTCAAAAAACGTTGAGTGAACCCAAGGGAAAAATGATAAAAACAAATATCACACAAGGTTTGTCTCTTTTTCATTTTCAAATGTTGTTCCGTTTCATGAGTACGCGTGCTGCGGATCGCAGGTGACATTGTCGTGCATTGTTGTAACCTGTACACACATGAAACATCAGCAGATCAGCCAAGTGCAGTGTGGGGTGTACGGGACTAAGCTGATCACATCACCTGTGTTTTTCCTGGCATGGAGACGAGGAAAATGAATTCGCGCTTGACTTGTTGATTTGAGAAATGCAGCATCATGTAGGCGTTGTTCGGCACTGACCCGCTGTGCATCACTCTGCACGCAACCATGGAGCAGACAAAGTCGTGAATTTGATTGATTGATTGTTGATGTCAAAAGATTAAAGGTCAATTTATGCTTCTGAAACCGGGCAGTAGCAGACAAAATCCGGAACGGTCAGGGCAAGCAGAAGTGAGCGGTAAGCCAGTGACGGCTTGTGGTATATTGGGTGTTCCTCTCTGTCCATTGACTGCTGCCTCCGTCGACTGTACTTGGTTGATGAGCTGACCGAATGGACAGTCACAAATTTGCGACTGCTACTGCCCGGCAGTCAGAAGTGTAAATCGACCTTCATTGGTACCTGACTGGTTGTCCGCTGACGCACCATGTAGTTGGCTTGTTTGGCCACAAACCTTCATGACCGACATTGTCATGCATGTGCGCGAAGAGCAGGGCCAGAATACGGCGTCCTGTTTCCAAATAGTGTCTTGTTCGGATTTTGATGAGTGAAAAAATAGAACCCAACAATAAGTGCTTGGATGACACTGCCGATAAAATTAAACGCCAGGCAAGTGACATTAGAAAAGATTAAGCCGGCCTTTTAGTATCGACTCCACTGCACTTTTGAAAAAAGATTTGCTGTATACCAGATTTCTCCAATACATCGTGAAAAGCCTTCTTCATCTGAATTGTGGGCGAGTCATAGTCGTGGAAATTGATCACAACCGGGTAGTTGGTGTTGGCCAAGTCGTTCGTCAGCCATTCGAATGAATTTCTGATATGCCAGGTAACTGGATTAACGTTGTTCAAGCCTGCGGATGGAAACCGGCATCAGTTAGATCAGTTCGGGGCATACATTTTGTGATGAATTCCCACCGCCGTAAATAATTTCCGTCTCGAAGCCTGGATAGTTATTCATTTGCACAAAATGGATGCAGTTGGTGGATGGCGGAGTGCCACATTCGTCCCATGAGTACGAGAGACTTCCTGAAAACGTGACTGTGCTGTCGAGCTAGTACACAATCCCGTGAGACTAATGCTGCCAAAATGTCATCGAACCTTCAAAATGCTGTTCGAACACCAGCAGGCCTTCGGCGTTCCAGCGAGTTTTGTTGTATAGTGCTTTGTTGTCCACGTTCATACCATGGTGAGCAACGCTTGCGATCATATAACGAATCATGCGGTTCGCACACTGTAAGATACAGTGATGGACCATGCATACTTGAATCACTCGGGTGGCTGTTCAACTCTTGGGATTACTGTAATTTGTTGTTTGAGCGAGCGAGATCGCAAAAGATAGGCGCGAAAAAACAAGATCTTCAAGTAGGTGAACCGCGCACATCGTTTCCGTAGCAACTTTCTGTGCCGGCGTTATTGACATAGTCGTGGTTGCCCAAACCAGGGTAGATCGGTACGCTGCTCACATCGTCGTCCCAGAACGAACAGAATCTGCAACAACACGCAAGATATTGCGTTTAGTCAATTTTCATTCTGACAAAATTCATTCGATGTTCTTCCGTACGCCGCTAGTTCGTTGGAGTGCCCGAAAGCCGTCAAGTCTCCGTTGATGATCAGACTTCGAGGTGCATGGCCGATGGAGCGCAATGCATCGATCAACGAAACTATCGATTGCTTTTGTGCCAGATTGGCCATCAAGCTCTGAGTAGGGCTTTATGCTCTGATCGATTTGAAGATTGTTTTTTGTTGCTTTGTCAGTGATGCGTGTACCGTAACCAACCTGATTCTTCACGCACGAGTAGTCATTGACGTTGCACTTAAAGTTCATGATGCAGTTCATATTGTTCAGCGAACACTCCCAGTACAGCTGCGGGTCGCCCATGAAGAGTTGAAAGAAATCGGATGCGACTGCCGTCTTCTGCAGATAATCCTTGAGAAATTCGGGTGGTGCTGAAGGAAAACGTTCAATTACCATAACAACAGTTTCGAAATTGTGATTAATGGCCAATTGTTCTGTCGTCAGCGCAAATTGTCAACTCTGATCGTCAACTCAAGCAGCTCCTGATTGACCACAAGAGTTGACCATGTGCGTTGAGGACACACATATTGGCCGATTCAATGCATCACATGTTATTACTTCGATAGCTGTAATACAGTAAATTGTCAGGATCAAGAGGTGTCGTGTTGTCGTATGTTTTTTGCAGATTGACAAGGTCGTCATCTTTTGTGCACAAGAAGCACACACAAACAGCAAACAGCGCCAGAGTGAAAGTTGATTGGGCAAGACCCCATGTTGTCATCATGATTGACTGACTGATCTTTTTGGGCAAACGGGTATATCAAACTTTTGAATTATGTATATGTACTTGACTACGACTGCGGTTGGACAACGGGCAAGGCAAAGTACAGCGCAAGTACGTCTCGGTTAAACTGGTGCCTGCTTTGGTGGTGCCGCCATCTTGCTGTACGTCGATTTGTATTTTTATCCTTCAATTCACTCAGCGTTTTACCACTTATTGATAACCCTTTTACCTGTTTGAGACCAATTTTAAAAGTCAATTCGCAGATACAAAGTTTTGTTTTATTTTGTTCTTTCGCGCTCGTAAGTTCGTGATTATTCTGGTGGTAGCTTGTTCTTCGTTTTAGTTTCAGTTCATTTTTTACACATTTGAACGAGCAGTTGGGGTGGTTCACAACTGATATTTCATGTCAAAGTTCAATCAGTCAGCATACAAAAAGTTTTCGGGTATCAGAGATGGTTTCAAATATTCAAAAAACACGCAACATCAGCAACAAAAAAGAACGCGGAAAATCAAAGCAAATCAAATTCCTAGACGGTGTTGTAGTAAATGATAAGAGACCAGTTTCACCGAGATTTATCCTGTTTCAGGGATGATGTTTCATTGCACCGGCGCCTCAGCACTTGCCACACGCCCTGGCACACTTCCAGTCCATGTAGTACGCATTGCGTGTGCATTCACCCATTACTGCCCATTGGTTGCAGGATGCATGATCATTTGTGCAAGCTGAAAAGATCTTTCCGTCAGGGGTTTTCCGCAAATATACGCGCATGCTGTGGTTGTTCCTCTCGGTGTAAATCAGCATGTTACCGCCACACGAAAACGTGGTGTACAACGAACTGTCATTCGTGCTGTCGTATATTTCGTTGTCGTCTTTTCTGCCCTCAAATTTCCAAGCTGTGCATTAGAACTCGAAAAGCTACATATGTATTAGGAGCAGTCGAAAATGCAAGTTAAAAGATAGACAACAAGCGCATTCAAGCGATTATTTATCAGCAAAGCGCGTCCATCTAACCGATCTGAGCTGTTTTCGGTTTCGCTCCACATCTGCCGGGATTGCAGGACGCATCACAATTGCGTGTCATGTAAGCGGCGTTGGACTGACATTGACCGATACTGGCCCAGAATGCACACAGTTCGTTGTGGTCATAGCAGGAGTTAGGAGCTGAACCGGAGGGAAAAGGGGACGATAGGCGGACAAGTACGATAGGCTGTTGTTGGGTGCATTGTAGTGGCGTAGGGTAGGAGTGTGTGTGTGCAAAGGTTTATAAATGATGCAGTTACGGGCACAGTCAGGTCAAAGGGTTACAGTGAACAGATACAGGTGAGACAAAGAAAGTCTTGAGGTGAGCATTTTGGACAGATTGAACAAGAATTTCTGTCCAAAAAAATGGTCATTCTTGCAATTCTTGAGCTGATTTGGCTTCAGTATTGCTTACCTAACCCTGGGCTCACAGATATGGTTCACGTTCACTTGGTAGGTAGGCTGTCGGCTTTCGCGGTTGGTTAACAGTTACTAAAGCAGGACCACCAAAAAAGCACAGAAAAATTGTGTAACCTTGTTGTGTGATGGCCCTTGCGTGATGCAGTGTGCTGCACTGTCCACACGCTTGCGCACAGTTGGCGAGCATGTAGGGCTTGTTGCGTTGGCACTCACCCAGTTGGGCCCAGGCCGAACATTGCGCGTCGTTGTCGGAACAACCTGTGATTGAGCGGGAAGTAGGGGAGGAATCGTATATGTACATACGTACATAGTATGTAACACGGTCGGAAAAAGACAAAGGGTAACAGGATAGTGTTCTTTTTGGATCAGAAAGCATTTAGTTGAATTACGGCTCAAAATCAACACAGCACGAAAGTGCATGATGACAGTTTCAATAATATAACTTTATGCATTTCAAACAACAGGTTTGCCCACACCTTTCTTTCCCTTTGTGTACACAACAACTGTAGTCTTGCCCCGTCGTGACGTCGTTGGTTTCTTCGTTGGTCGATAGACAGTAGGTAGTGGCTGCGGTTGGTGGCTGGCCTTGCACTGCGACGCTAAAATGATCGTTGGTGGAGCAAGCGTCTATGTCGTGCATTCCAAAACCGTGTCGTTTGATTCATACGTCTAAACGCTTGTCAGTCACATAGAGTTTGGCAAACGACACTGGATAATCCTCCCCCCTATATCAGTTGTTGGCGCTTTGTTCCCTGCTGCACATGTCTTCAACTGCATAATAATTTTGTTGCGCACCAAACGGATTGCCCGCCAACCAACCACAAAGTCCGTTTCTGCATTGACCATTTGGACACTGCGAACACGCCTGGCCACGAATGAATGGGTATTGACGCGGCGTGTTGCCTCTGAAATGAAGTAGAACAAGTCTGGGTGTCCTCTGTTTTGCGCAGTTCGGATTTGGTTGCATCGCTGTGGGACTCTCAAGATGGATACTTGCTCAATAAGCACGCACAGACTCCAATGCTTTTTGTGCCATTCACCTCTGCGGTGTCCCTTTTCAATGCGATCAGTTCCCCAGTTGGCATGATGTGAAATTAACTCCCTTTATATGAATTTTAGTCGTGATCCCAAGTCATAAATCATGTTTGTTGGTGTTGCGCTCAAGGTTTACAGGCCGCAAATTATTGCAAAATTCTTACCAATTCATCTTCTGTGGATGAAATGAAGAAAATAAGTTTGTGATCGGTTCTCGTGTAACCGGATAGACAGTCAACATCACCCCCAGTATTATGTCATTTTTGACGCCACAAGCAAAAAGCGGAAGTCGCGTGTCGTCGCGTGCGTTTATTCCAGTTTATGGGTTGATGTTATACAATACATGTTTTGCTTATGTAGCAGGTGGCAGTCAAAATGTGGCGTCTCTGCACAGTTGTCGTTAATGACAGTCACAGTTCACACGTATTTGCGAAACCTCTTGCCTTGCGTCTTCTGCGCAATGTGCGCACGAAGTACCACGTTCATGGTTTATTATGGTTTATGGTTTAAATCACGTTTTTTACGCGATCTATCTTCATCTAGACTGGCGCCCCAAAGGCGATGTTGCTGTTGTTTTTGGTATATTTAAACGTCTGTAGTTTTGCAAAATTATTTGTTTGGGCGTTGCGCAGAAATTACTATGTCAAAACGCGTAAACGGTTATGAAAAGCCCTCTAGTAAAGCAAAAATATCTGCGAAAACAACATACAAAATAACACATATGTACGGTCCTGACCATCAAACCAAACTGAGCAGCAAGCATGACCCCTGCGGCACAAGCTGATGTTTCATTGGAATTACGCACTGTCTTACTCTGCACTGAATAATGGCTAAATTGTTTATAAATAATAGCGCTGAACACATTTTGATTTGCCAAAAACGTTTATTACTGGTTCCGGTTCTGTGAGTGATACGAATTGAAACTGTGCTGATGAAGTGTAAATGACCTTGATGAAGTGTGTTGTGGTCGTCTCATTCAAAAAGTCGGATGGTCTAAAACAGCAAACAGCGAAAGTAGCACGTAATAACGTTCCGAGGACGCTTTCTTTCATTCCATTAAACCTGATTATACATGACTGCCTGATTTTCAACCCGCAATGTCTAGAATGTCTATAATGCGCCTTTCTTAAACTGCGACAAGGTTACGGGAAGAAACTTTCGATTTGTGCGATGAATAGAGCACGTGTCAAGCCTTGTCGGTATATTGCGAAATGCGAAACCTTGGCAAAAAAATAAGATGCTAATTTACAACACGTGAATTTTCGGGATATGTCGGAACGTTAGAACATAGAATATGTTCCTGGCCTTGATGTCATGTCGGGCTTGGCTGACATCTTATTCAAAACACCTTCATCCGTTAAGATCAATCACGCAGCCACGGTGTAAAAACAGTGATGAAAAGGTCGAAGACTAAATTACTGGTAATATTGGGTTTGTTCGGGCTGTTTTTAGCAGTTATCTCACATTGCGCATTTTTCACCACGTTTCTTTGCATGACCCCATCAACGTACCCGGGTCCATAGTTGCAGATGTAGATGTGACCATGATTGATGCCCCGTCCGTTCCTGATACCGTTACAGTACACCGCTGCACAGCCGACTGCACATGATGTTGCCCAGACAACCTACGACATGTTTGAAACATCAACAATCAGTTTCAACATGTACATACAACCTGAACCTACACAGATGCAAAAAGTCTGCATACAGTATGTCAAAATGAAAGAAAAAAACGAAAAAAAACGTTGCCGTGCATGTGCATGATAACAGCGGTTGTCGAACTTGGCCACCATCGCACCCGCACTGTGCAAGAGCGATGGAGGGCTAACTGATGTTTCAAACTTGCAACCACCATAACCAACCTGTGTGTAATGCCCGCACTGTTGTCCCCTTTGACACGCACCAGTGTTGTAGTTGTAGTATGGTTTCTCATTGTACAAATCCGAAATGATGCTCTCCAATCGTGCGCCGCTGCGTAAGAAACGTTCCGTTGACCACCAGATATTCTCACCGATGTAGTTGTAGCCGTGGCCTTTGCGTTGATGCGCTGTAACAAGCAGATCATTGGTGCACAATCGCAACATACAGAAGTTGGAAGTGTTCCGCGACTTCTCAGTCGCGGAAGTTCATGCCCGACCTTTTCAGGCCCGGCCGATTCAGGCCAGCATATTTGAGTTTATAGGGTTAGGCTTAGGCTCCAGCCGGTCCCGAATCGGCCGGGCCTGAATTGCCGGGCTTGAACCTGTGCCCCGGGACTGGACCATCGCAGAATAGTTGGAAGGACTACATACATGACGTGACAAACATGTTTGTCAGCAAACTGACCCGGTCTGTGCCAGGCGTCACACAATCGCGCGTGGCCGGCCGCTAGATTGGCCAGCTTCTGGTCCCAGACCTGAAACAATGGAGCATTCCGCATTTAAGAGCGCAGCTGCGTTACGAATCACTCAGTATGTAATCTGAAATATTTCCTGAAGCGTTCGCTCTAAAGATATACTGTACATAGTCTTTAGTTAACGAGGTCATGATCTCCATGAATGATTGAACAAAGAGACAAACACGTCAATGTAGTACAACGGGTAATCAACTCACCATTTCCTGCATGTTGGCTGCTGGTTCCTGCCTTCTCAACCGATTATGTTGATTGACGATTCGTTGTTTTTGCATGGCCGTGAACTGATAAACGCGGTAGACCTCTGCAATCAATGTAAGCATAATGGATGACCTTTCAAGATAACTGATACTTGTTGTGTAGCTCTGGGTTTCTGCTCAAACTTTGATCAAATACGTAATCAAAACTCTTGTGTACGGCATCCATCGATGGTGTCACTCCTATAATCATGTTCATTAGTTGAATCACGGTGGGGAAGGCAATAATAATCATGCGGGCACCCTGAATTCAATCATATTCAAAAGAAGGGCAACCCACGATATGAATGGCTCGTGTTGATGAGGTAGCCACAAGTGATCATAATGCACAGCGTCCACATGTTGTGAGTCATGTTACTGGTTGATTATTGAATTGCACGATTTGTGGTTTGGAATGAAAATGTGCGACAGCAGCCCATCGGCAGGGAAATGGTCTGAAAGCAGAAAATGACGTTGAACCGGTCTGTGGTGCGCGTTCATTCATAATTCTGCAGTCTGTGTATTTATACGTTTGCAAGTTTCACGTTCCGCAAGCCTGGGTCCATTCGTTTTCATGGTCGAGTCCCGGCTAGGGGATCAACAAATGTTTATAAATCGAGCAGTCAAAAGGCTCAAGTCCAACAGTTCAAACCCTATAGTCGAAGCCACATTATGTGACACAAATGAGTCAAAATTGGACGTGAACAGTGCCTTGAACTTAGTGCGAGACCAAATTAGTTCAAGGCCCGGCACTGAACCGTGCACCCTGAGGTTATTAATGAGCATTCAGGTTTTGTCTCCAAATGAAGTGCATATGCGCAGGTGTTAGTTTCTTTTCTTTATGTAAGCACGCGCGCGCACAAGGGCAGCGGAAGTAGTACGATCGCATTAAACTGGAAAGTTTATTGCGTTTATGTTAAAATAATTATGATTACGTAGACTGTTTTTGAAACGGTAATGGCGCGACCGCTATCAATATATGTAAGCATGAATGGACTAAACGATGATGCTGCACATAAACGGGTGTTTTTATGGGCTGGACGCGGAAAACGAAAAAATGGTGTTTCGACAAAGCCCAAGGGTCAAGTTGCTGCAAATGACGTTCCGTATTACGGAACACCTTTTGCTGAATCATCTCTGTTCGGCTGACGCAACGTGCTGTGATAGCCTCAACTAATTAATTATATTGACGCAAACAATACAAAAGCTGTTTAGACAAAACGTGAATTAGTTGTAGAAAGTTGATATTCCACACAGCCGAAACTATCTGAAGCTGAAATAAGGTGTATGACTTCTGATCTGATTTTGAGAACTTACCGACAGGAAATGACAAAAACAACCAATAGACTGATTTTAGTTTATCAAAGGCGACTTTCCTCTGCGGTCGCGCGCTGGGTTTCAAGGACGACCTTGTTCGGGTATATTTGTGTACGATGTCTTGTTTGGTTTTTGTATGCATTTTTCCCGCTCGGGGCGGTGTACTGCAGATTAGGCTTTTTTCGCGGGTTTGGGGGGTAATTTTAATAAAAACTATGACAGTTTGTGAAGGTCAAGCACATTATATCATCAATTCAATTGTATTTGTTCTCAGATATTGCAGAATAGTAAATTATGGAAATCGCACCACGTTACGGGCTCATGATGGAGTTCTCAATGCTGTCCCTCTCTCTTTTATGTAATATCGCTTTTTACTGCTTCCTGTGGAATATTTTCATGTTGGACATATCGTGAAATCAAAGTTCTTCAGTGAACTGATTTTTATGCATTTTTTCTGACTTTCTAATTTTTTCAGTAACAGCAATCATTTCAGTTCCCAATGTCCCGCCCGCTGTGGCCTTTGGTAATTCGTGCTTTAAACTTTATCATAATTATGCTGCTACGAAATTAAATATAAATGATGAGTATGACGCCGAACGTTCTTTTTTTGTTCATCAAAGGCAATAATTAAAGAAACAAAATAAATGAAAAGATAATTTTTGCTGAACGAAACTACACAGGTGGCGTATGCCATGTTATGATAAATGTTTGCATAAAACGACACGAACATTTTGTACTGATAAAATGTTTGAGTTTTATGTGTGCAAAATGTACAGATCGAATAAAAAAGACTGTGAAAATCAAGAGATAATAAATCATTTGCCCGGTTGCAGTTGTTAAGAAAACTACAGTTTTAGTGGCATCGTTTTGGTTTGGTAAACCTGTTACAACCATAGCATAACTAAAGTTATCGTTATGAAACTGTTTGCGCGTAGAAAACTTGTTTTATCAGAGAATGTTGTATGACTAAGAAACGCACTATAAATGTCACGCAAAATAAGCAACAATGTGCCAAAAGTATCACGAAATGGAGTGCTCAAAACGAATGAAAGTAAAACACGTGACACATATGGCATTGGGCGATCAGTTCTGTATTGCCCAACCCC
>JASAMV010007641.1:0-20874 GCA_030248065.1 Rhynchonema sp. JSB1_4
TCTGTGAATCGACCACGTGACAGTTTGTTCACAAAATTGTCGTGCCAGTTCCTGGAAGTTGTTTTGGTTTTGCGGTTCGTTCTGGTTACTTTGTCATGGAAACATCCATTCACTCACGCCAGGAAGTACTGCTCAAACTCGTCATTGACGGTTCCATCTGACTTCTGGTATCGGAACAGCCCCTCACGGATGGCGATGTCCAGACAGCGTTGCACTGTGGCTTTCGTTTTGCCAATCAGTCCCTCGTGTCGTGCGTCACTGTCTCCAGTTGTGGTGGTATGGCCAAACAGTCCTGTGCTGGTGGACATTGATTTATGTTATTATGTATAATTATGCTAGTTACCGACTTTTTTTCACTTTGTGGTACATGGTTGTTGCTCGCGTCGCGTCCGATCGATCAGCGTTGTTGACGATTTCCGATCCGCGCTTCGTGATGTTGGCCAATGCGTGTACTTTGCACAGCTGAAACTTATTTCACCTGCTAGGTATCGTTGGTAATTGGTGACAGGTTTTTTACAATTGGGATTTGTTCATTAA
The DNA here is from genome assembly GCA_030248065.1 of Rhynchonema sp. JSB1_4. Lineage (NCBI taxonomy): Eukaryota > Metazoa > Nematoda > Chromadorea > Monhysterida > Xyalidae > Rhynchonema > Rhynchonema sp. JSB1_4. Next base: position 538 of record JASAMV010007641.1, read on the forward strand.
AAATTTGGCATTGGTAACTTACGTGTTGTTCAGCTTTGTTCACAATTTCCAAACTTTGGCTTTTCAGAGCCTTCTCGATAGCCGCTGACCCGTCGGTGACGATAGCGTCAAACACCATGTCGTCTTCAGTGAAGTTGAATCCTTCGCCGCACCATTTCAGCACTGCAAGTTTGCTAATTATTGCACCTAATTGCATGGCTGCCCATTGGCCGTCCATATAACTAACGTGTGTCCTGCAGCAATCGAAACGCTGCCTTGACATCGACCTCGCGCTCGCCGTAGCACATCACGCCCGCTATTGTTCGGCTAATTGTCCTCCCGTCGGGTGTTCGGAATTGTGGCAGTCTGACTTGTATGTTGCCCACGTGCATGTCCGCGCCTCCTGTGACACATAGGATGACATGTTTTATGAGTTTAAGTACATTGTCTGCGCTTCAAACGTGTGGTTTGTGGCACACCTTTGTTGAACGTTGTGTCGAATTGACACAGTCTCGGGAGGCCGTCGTGCCAGTCCTTCTTGAGCACACCCAAACATAACCCGAGGGCTTGATTGGTTGTGATCAGATATCTGTTGTAGGCACCGTCTTTCTCGATGATCATTTTCTGTTGCTCGACCAGCATGTTGAGACGGTCCTGATTTGCTCGTCGTGGTCTGCCGCGGGAATTCTTGTACAGCGGGAGGTTGTGTTTGTTGGCGTAATTGGCTATTGTCTGAAATGCAGACATGCCCGCTAGGTTGCGCAAGGTTGTTGTGCAGGTGCCAACCTGCAGGTACAGGTGCTAACCTTTCTGTTCTCCGCATAAGCTTGTCTGAGTTGGTCATTGTCGGTCGAAATGTGGGCCGTGTTCAGCGTGGCCGTCTGTCGCAGATGACCTCGTATTTGGTTGACGGAAGTTGTACTTTGCTCAACGTTTAATAGGTGCTCCCTGACTGCGGCCGTCGTTGCGTGAGTGAACGTGGTGTTGCGGGCCACGGTATTAGCGCCAACTGGTGTTGCGTTGTAGTGTTCATCGGCTGGGTCTGTGGTCCTGAGGAACGCAACACGTATAGCTTTGCGTCGCAATAATAAACAAACCACCAGCAACGCACGTAATTGCAGCCAGCATCTTCTTCACCACCGATCCCAATCCGTGTGGGCTGGCAATTGTTTCTGAGCTTTGTCGAGGATGGCCAGTGAGCCACACGTACGACACTACAGATGTGCATGGGGTGTTTGCGTCGCTGTGTTGAACGTCGGTTGTGCCGTTGACGACGAGTGAGGAACGTTTTCGCTTGACTTGGACGAACGATCCCAGCGCGTCGTTATGTGCTTCTCTGACCCTGTGACATGCATTTTGTCATGTGCGATAACGTTCAGTCTTGTTTTCTACCACTGTTCGCCAACTTACATGTCCAGCCTTTTCATTTCGTTGACGTTCACACACTGCAGTATGCTGAACACAAACGTCTGACTGTGTAGGTCACAAGGTCTGCCTGGCATGGTCACTTTGCTGTGGTACGTGTCGGCTTCTTGTGGGGACAGCAAAGCAAGTTGAACGGCCTGGGTCAATGTTGCGCAGCCAGGTATTCGTTTCAGTCGGTGTTCCGTCTGCATTTGTGGCGGTGCACCCCTGTGGGAATGTTGTGTGCTTCGTTTGGTGCTGTTTCATGTCGGACGACAAGTTTCGAAACCGTGACTTACAAAGGTATGCCATTCGTGTCCAAACACTCGCACTTTTCCACGTACTCTTTCATGGGCCACACCTTCACGCACAGTTGCGCACCTTCTTTCGTCGTTGACGGTTCTTGCTCGGTGACTATTTCTTGCATTAAACGCGCCGTCAGCTCAGTTCGGAGGACGCATTTTGCGGACGCTCTCGCCACCGCCTGCTTTGCCACTTGTTTCATTTCGGCGTTCGTTTCTGCCCCTGAAACTCACATTTCTGTGTGCCTTGCTTCCCCTATTCAACGTTTCATTACGTTACGTACATGTGGCTCTCCTTTTCCGGCTATTCGCCATCTCAACGTCACATGCCATTTCGTTCTGCAGTGATTCATGGTCAGCGTCTCTTCCTGTAATCGTTTACTGCATGGTACCGTGTGAATGCGTGTCTAGCGCACAAAATAACAATTTGACTGACTTTGCACGTTGTGGCCGCCGTCGTCATTCTCGATGGCACCCGCACTGCGTGGAGAACCCTCCGGTCGGCTTCGCAATCGAATGCCTACATTTTGTAACATAAGTGCTTAAAAGTAAAGTGCTTAAACGTCAATTGTAATTGCATCATTTGAAAATTACAACCTGCACTTTCCTCACTTGTGTCACTGTTTTGCGCGGTACACGCGATGTCGGCATTGTTGGTTATCGCTGACAATATCTCCCTGGGCGTGGATTCCTGTAGCCAATGCACGTCCGTCTCGGTTGCCGTGGGAACAGGCGTTCGCTCGACGTTCGTGTCATCGTCCATCCAATGAAATTCCATTGCGGCCGGCAGCTTGAACTAACGAAACACGAACACGCAAAAACTGGCCACAGGAACAAGCTAAACCGGTCACAGTCAAAAAACACTAGGTACATGTGCTCTACGTCACAATTGAGCTTCGAAACCCATCCATCAATGAACATTTCATACCATTGTTTTCTTCCAATTTTATCGCCTTGTGAGTAGTAATGGTACCTCTTCACAGCATACCCTTAACACACGTGTGCCCGATCCGACATGATCCCCCCCTGTGTTATGGTATATGAGGAGCGGTTTTTTGCCCTGAGGATTTTCACACCCATTTTAGACTCGGTTGTGAAACATCAGTACTCCCCGCGCCCCCCTTGCACTACAACATATCAGGCCTTTAGGGAAAGCTGGAGCCCAAGCCGAAAGTGTAGGCCTAAGCCCAATCATAAGCCTAAGCCGTAGCCGAAGCAATACGCGCACCAAGTCAAACGCGCGACGATGTCTATCAATCAGCCTTACACAAGCGCACTGTTTTCTACGCAGCCGGGCTGAACACAGGCATGTGCCAGTGCTGTTGTGTTGTGTGCCGCCGGGGGAACCTAATGTTTTGTCTTGTAGTGTAAATGCTCTGGCTGTCTACACACGCAAACTTTATTTCATCGCCGCTGTTGCACATGTGTTTCTGATCTTTTTTTGCGTTCACCAGGCTCGTCCATTTTGTTTGTTTTTGCTTCGCCAAAAACCGGGTTAGCAAATTCAGCGCTTTTACAGATCGCACAACGTAAATTCACTGACAATGTTTTCTTCCTTCATCATCGTTTTGCTCACTGTTCCCGCTTGCATCCAAATCTGCATTCAATCAGACGACAGCCTTAGCTGCACCGGATTCGTGGACCCGTCTCTCGTCCGAGTTGATGATACCGTCACCAAAGTGTCATTTTACGCCGCCGAATTTCCCCTCTGCGCCGCCGATCCCATTGACTTCTCCCAGTATGAGTCTTCGTTGGACGTTTTTGTTGCCGATCAATCCTATTGCGATTGTTTTTGCATCGGAAATCATCAAACATCAAACTGTGCCCAGCCGTTCTACTGCCTCCGGTCAGCATTTTCTTAAATTATATATATTACTCCCCTTTATTACTTTTTGGTCAAGGGCGGCGTAAAAAATTTTTTTCAAAAGTTTTTTTTTTTAAAACGCCTTTTTTTAAAAAAAAAACTTTTAGTTAAAAATGGCCAGATATGCCCCCAAAAAGTTTGAAAACGTTCATGTTGGGACGAAAACGTGGTTAAATGAACTAATTCTATGTGTTCTGAGCAGGGTTGAAAAAAAAAATTTTTTTATTAACGAGCTTTTTTTTTTAAAAAAAAATTTTTTTTTTTGATTTTTTTTTGACGAAAATTTTTTTATTAGAAAAAGTGTTGCAAACGACGTTTCAGGATAAATGAAATCGATGCAACATATTTTTCAAAAATTGAAAAATTTTCGCCTGAGACCCAACTTGTGTGGTGACACCCGGTAGCATTGTGCGATTCTATGGAATCCTACCAGCCTGAGGTTGATGTTGACTAACGATGTTACTCCAATGTATTGTAGCATGCCGTACAACGTATTTTAATGCATCTAATGCCGTATATCTGATATACGACCATCAAAATATCGATTACAGCCCAAATCTTGCGTGTCAGATCGACTTTGCGCGCCCGGTTTTGCACCAGACCTATGTACATACATGTGTAGTAGCATGCAGTGGTACATTATCGGTGCCACATCACTATAAAAGACCATCCCCGTACGGATTTGGGGACAATACAGGGCGCCGCAGGCGCGATTTTGGAAAAATTGTCCCGTCCACAGAAAAAAAGTGCCAATTTTTTGCCTCGAAAAAGGCCATTTTTGGACATTTCAGCCCATTTTGGGCAACTTTTTTTTATTAAAAAAAAAGCAAAATCTGAGTTTCAAAAAAAAAATTTTTTTTTTTAAAAAAAATTTTTTTAATTAACCACTTTTTTTTGAAACAACCCTGGTTCTGAGGCAGAATAAACGGGTTTTCTTACCCACATCAGACCGTTTTTTAAAATGGGACAAAAATTGCTTCTCCTTGAAAATCAGGATTTATAAAACGAAGAGCCACCTCAACCCCTTTTTAAAATGTCGTTTTTAAGAAAACGGTATAGTTTCTTCTGCCCAACAAGTTGCCCGGGTCAGATTTTTTCCGCTTGCACTGCAAGTCAGATTTTTGAAAATTTATATTTGGCCACTCGGTTCCATACCCAAGCCATGACCGAAATAACACATCTTTACCTGTAATTCCACACTAGAAACGTATCATCCGAGCACCGTTTGGAGCGCCGTCTTCCTAATGGGGGCCCTAAATGGAAAACTGCGGTACTGATCCGACACCAATCGTTTTCCCTCTTTTTTCAGCCGCCAACTCTCCATCCCCACAACGGTTAGCGGTCGAATTTTGGCATCCACTAGCCACACTCTCATCCGTACACCCCAACTTCGGAAACCAAATGCCACCGAAATGCCTCCGACACCACCCCACCCACAGCCGTATACGGTATGCTCAAATTTGATGTCAGGTCCTCGGAAAATTTTCCCACATCAACCCCCTCACTTTAGACCCCGCCTCAGACTACCTCGGCCACAACAACAACACCAACCACTTCCACGCCGGCCGCCACTGCCCAACTGCCGGTAAGGCATATCCACTGCTTGATCTCTCTTCCCATTGTCTTATTTTGAACCCCATCCCTTCAGACTGCCCCGACGGCCACCACACCATCTCAGATTACTACAACTCCCCCGCCTGCTTTCGCCTCTTTCCCGCACCCTTCATTTTCGTCCCAGATCACAACAACCACGTCACAGACAGCCTCAACCACCCGCTCGTCCACGCTGCCTCCTTCCTCGGTCCGTTCCCTCTCAACGTCTTTGCCGACCCGTTCTTCTAAAACATCAACTATCTAACTAGGCCAGATGTCTTCAACTAAGTTGTGGGTGGGGCTGTGTTGGAGGAGTTGGCCGTACTGCCTGAGAAATCCAGTACACGAGTAACTTGAACGCCCTTTAGGTCCTCAGCACAACAAGCACGACCGCTCCACCGGCAAATGCTCGTTGGATGATCCTGGTTCGAAAATTTATCCTCTTTTCTAATCTCACTTGTTCATATCAACAACCCACCGTATTTTTGTAGCCCGACCGCCAACCCGCCTCCAGGTCTACCGCCGCGCCGGCTGACGTCCCAACCGAGCACACGAACAAGGTCCGCGTCCGTTTTTGTTTTTATGAACGCGTGGAGCAGATCTATTGACTAATGTTTTCACGCCCGCTTTCAGATCTCACCGTGGTTCAGCATAGGGCTTCCCTCCGCCGGAGCCGGAGCGCTGCTGATGTTCGTTTCAACCCTCTGTTGTTGCTGCTGTCGTCGCTGCCGCAAACGTCAGCCCGCTGTTGAAATGGTCGAAATGCGCCCGATGCGTCCACCCTATCCCCCGCCGCTCCCGCCGCACGGCCTTGCACGTGATGCGGAATTTGCCGATGTTTCCCTGGACTGATTGGATAGACATTCTGGGTTTTCACGGTCCTAGTTTTTCGAAGTTAAGTTGCTGCCTGATCACTGGTGCTTCCGTTCTCGTTTCGATTGATTTATAACACCTTGTTGTGTGTTTTGTGAATAATTTGATCTGCAAATGTTATATTTAATACACATGTTTGCCGATCCTATTATTTTCTGCGGTTTATTTCCTCACATTTTTGGCAAGTAAATGTTGCAGACAATTTGGGCATCTGTCAAATGTCACTTTCAAAATGGGGTGCACATTTGGGTGTTCGTTGCGAAAATGTTCGAGTAGACTTTCGGTAGTTCGATTCTCTTCTCCGCACACCACACATTTTGTAAGTGTAACAACTACAAAAAGAGGCTAACAGTTTTTGAAAAGCATGAAATCGAAAATTCAAAAATTATACCTCGATAAACATGATGTAATAAAAGAACATGTCTCGCCAGTTCCCTCTCTGTGCGTAATGCCAGACCGCATTCCCGACATTCGACACTCTTGACTGGCGCTGTCATTGGGCACGACATTCGCAAGTGTCTTCGCACATTTGTTTGGTGTCTAAATTTAGCACCGCAGAATTTACAAAGGGGGGGTTCCATTGTTTTTTATTTTTGACTACTCTAATATTTCCCCACCACATCCACCCCTTACCTCAAATCTTGCTGCAAAACTTATCGTCTTAAACGTCTGTATAATTTCCGCGCAAGGCGCGAAAATATAATTTCTTGCGAAGCTCGGTTCCGCTTTGCATATTTTCGAATGTTAATAACTAGCCAAATGTTTTTTGCTATAAAAATCTTCAAGTTAGGATGACGACTTCGGAATTCATCAAAAATATCGTGGGGCATGTGTCTTTCCAAAATTGCCGTTCGCAGACGTTCGCGGGCGCCTGACCGTAAATTTATCGGCAGTGATATTTGTGTTAATCTTAGCAATAGGTTTGCTGTCCGGTCTGCCGAAGCCCCGTATTCATAAATTAATTGGTCATCGCCAACGGCCCGTGCAACCGCCAACATCAGCGCAGCTCTCAGTTGTTGTTCATAGAAGTTTAATTTCATCTGCAAGATAATTTGAAACATCTACCGTTGTACACTACACGAGCTTAATCAAAAATATTTTTGAATTTATGGCAATTTCCGACCGCCTCCCATTTTTGCAAAATTAGATAATGTTTCCCGCCAGCAAGCTTGCGCCGATTTCCGGAATTTCGTTCGTTACCAACCCGAACGTGTGCACCACGCTCGCGTGGCCGAACAGAAATGCCGCATTGGGAATTCGGCACTCGAACTGACACACAAACGCGCATAGTTCTCGAGCGCTGCCCGGCATTTGGTCACCGTACACGCTCAGCAAGCGGCGCACAATGAACGCCAAGTCATGGTTTCGCACGGCTCTGCTCTCTCTCATTACAAACAATGAATATCGCAGACATAATATATCTGTCAGAATTTTGAACGCAGCGGTGCAGTACCGTGACGACGTGACCTCTTGTTCGATATCCAGAAGCCAAATGGCAATGTCTCGACATTTACCGAAGTCGAATGTGAGTTCGTAGCCACTGATCAGTTTCACACGGTTCTCGTAGTGTGGCGTGTCTTCAATGTACACGCCCAGTGCCAACTTCAGGGGTGGCACGTGAAGGGTGATAGTCATCGTAGCTAGTTCCTCCGGTCGTTCATATATCATTGCGTAGATCTGACGCCACTCCGCTTTCAGATCTTGCTCGATGAATCGATGGTCCACGTGCTCCTCTCGTTCCAGTCCGATCAGAGTTTCAATGGTCGTTTTGGCCGTGGTGCCGGTCTTGACTGAAATGACGTCAGCTTAACGTATCACAAGCATTGTTTGCTTCATTAGTGCAAAGGAATTACCTTCGACCACCAGTTCCTCGAACAACAACTGTAACTCCTCCAGAATGTTTGAATTGATTCGGTACATATTGCCCAGCCTTTCCGTGGGGACCGTACGCATTTGCCGCATCTTTTTGAACAGCGGCAGCATTCTGAACGCAAACAGCGTCTCGCTGCCCTCTGCCGTTTTAACAATTAGGTTGTGATGGTGATTTTTTATGTAGCTTCCATTTTCTCGAAGTCTTCGTACGCAGGTATCGGCGTTGTGTTCATTTTCAACTCCGTTTCCACACACAATATCAGTATTTTGCATGGCCATGGCTGAAAAATCCATGTGTCCCCTATGTCAGAAAAAAATAACAAGATCAAATTTTGCTCGTCACGTCAGAAGACTTCATCCCACCTCGCCGCCCTGTTTGACCTGCCTACACAGACCCGTTGCACTCCTACCCGAACCGCAGGTTGGTTCCAGTTCTCTTACCCAAAATTCCCCGGATACCGTGCACCTTTGCAGTTCGATCCGGTGGCGCCACGTGTAGTGTTGTCAAGCGAGTCAACCTGTTCTAATCGCGGATAGCAGACGCGTTCACACACCAGTTGGGCAATTCTGTCTCCTTTTTTCACGGCAAAATCCTCTTCGCCAAAGTTGAGAAGCAAAACACCGATGTTGCCCCGGTAGTCGGCGTCAACTACACCTGCCCCAACGTGAATGGCTTTCCTTACAGCCAGTCCGGATCGCGGTGCAAGGCGGCCATAGCAATCGGGTGGAAGTGCCACTTGGATGTCAGTGAAGCACAGGGTTTGGCTTTTGGCCAGAACAACATAGTCGTGAGCGCTTTTCACATCGTAGCCTGCTGATAATTTTGTTAGGCGGGCGGGTTCAAAAGCATGTTCAGACAATTTGGCCCATTTCAGGGTGGGAGCCAAATTTGCAGTCATTTTATAGAAGAAATATGATAACAAGACCAAAGATGAAAACCTATTATATAGGGCGCGAGCGGTGTGAAGGAAATTTTGCAACAGAAACTGGTGCTTCCGTTTGCTGGTAACAAACGAGGTGCGCGCAAACTGTTGCAATGTCTAAAACAGTGAAAATTGTTCAGTGGTGATGAGACGATTAATCGCAAAAAAATGGGCACAAGCTCGAGCGGCGTGACCTGTTTTGCTGCTGCGAGTTGCACGTGACAGCCGTGGTTTTTTACGGTCAGCAAAAAGCAATATGGTCGTGGGCACTTTTCAAATCATACCTGCTGATAATTTTGTTAGGCTGACAGATTCACAAGCATGTTTGGCGAAGGGCGATCATTTTATAGAATGATTATGACAATAAAACTAAAAAATAACAATGTAAGGCGGTGCAACTGTAACCCATAAAAAGCGACGGAAATTTTTGCGGCAGAAACTGCCGCTTCCGTTCGGTGGTAACCAACGAAAGTTGACACACACACGTGAACAATTGCAGTGTTCACCCAGACGGCCCTGTCTGGCTGAAACAACAAAACTTACCTAATGGTGTTGAGATGATAAATCGCCAATAATTATTCACTCCCAGGCGCGGGCCGAAAAAAAACAAGAGCGCGGCTGGTGTGACCTGTTGCACGTGACAGCCATAGTTTTTTGCAGCCAGTGCATAACTTTTTGCCGCAGGTCACGTGTGTAGTGTTTCAGCCAACAGGTCGGCTTTATTTTCTTATGCTTTGTTACATTTTCAGATTTCTTAAACCATGGATGATCTTATCAAGTTCACTAGATTCAGCCCAAAGGGAATAAGGAGTAAGCCCGGGGTCGCATGGCTAAACTTGCTGATTAGAAATAATTGTCCACCCGCTATCAAACGCGGATCCATACGCCATGCCACCGAATTTTTGATTAAGCTGCTATTATACATTTGTGACAACATTCCCGAGCAACAAACTCTGGAGTTCACTAATGTCGTGCTGGCCCAATGGGGAGAAAAACCCATACATGAGCGTTACATGTTTGGCGACCCAATTCCAGATTCAGGAATGGTGCAGCTACTGGGACCTAGTGTGGGCGAATCAGGTGTGCCTGATGGGCGGAATTCTCGAATCCGTTTCAGAATGTTTGGTTGCGGCGCAGAGAGAGACTGTCCTTTGAGATAATCAAATAGTTTATAACACAAAAATTGTCTGGTCGTTGTCTTTGTAGAAACCCCATGCCCAACGGGGCCCGTCCCATCCACGTCAAAGGACACCTGGCCTTGTTTTAGTGGCACAGGCCAGTACGAAGAAAAAAACGGTGCGTCACAATATAGACCCGCAAAATAAACGTTTAAAACAGGGCATTTGCAGAAGCGTGCTGTGACAAGCCGCCTGTAACAGCATCCCCTACAGCTTCGGGAATTTCGCTCGTTAGCGCGGAAACTGATTTTTTGAGTGGGTTTAAAAAGGTGGCATCAGGGTTGGGCAAAAAAAATTTTTAAAAAAAAATTTTTTTTTTAATTTTCGGGGGAACAAAATGTTCTAAAACGTCCAAAAATGGCCTTTTTGGGGGTTATTTTTTGTCATTTTTTCTCAAGGGTCAAAAAATTTTCTTCACGAAATCACTTTTGGGGCATGTATTTGGCACCTAACATACCCCAAGTGATGTTGTTATACCATCCCGTGCTGCATGGGACACAGTATGCATGTAATCTCAGACTTTTAAAAAAAATTTTTTTTAAATTTAAAAAAAAACTTGTTTAAAACATTTTTTCCCAACCCTGATGGCATCAACGAGTGAGCGCTTTTGTGGGAATATGTTAATTGCAACTTTTCCTATTTGACAGGGCCTGACGGAACTCCCGGGGTCAGCACGACCGTAGAAGACACTCCTTGTTTGATTGCGGCCACGTATCCATCGACTAAACTGTCGAGTGTTGCAGATAACTCTAATTTCGTAACAGACGCATGGGATGCATTCCCGAGTACAAGCCACATTGTATTTTACGAAAACTTGGCAAAAATAGAATTTCCCGGTACTGGCTGCCGAGTCGGGGAAGTGGAATTTATTCTTGAACGTTTTTGCAGATCGGACTTCACCACCGCCGGTGATTGAGGACAAATTCGAACGACCTCTAATTACGCCCCCTACAGCTATGGAACAAGAAGCCGACGATGCGCCGGACGTGAGCTGTTTACCTAGATTTTAAGTTGGGCCACGGAAAGACAAGGTATTTCGGTCAGAAAAAATAATTTTGAAAATCTATGATCGGTTTCCGTGTCTAGGAGCAGAAATGTGCAACACGATCCTGCTCTTTCAAAAGAACTGAGCTGAGAAATAAAACTCCGCACGGCCTTACTAAAGGCACTGTACACCGTTTGTGGTTGTGTCACCATTTCAGGTTGGTTTATGGATAATGGGCTATAACGACTCGTGACTGGCCCAACTGCTTGATGAACACCAATTTAAAGAAAGGTCGGCGACATAACCCAAAACGGTGTACAGTTCCTTCAGACGCGGGTCCGGTCCCTTGGCCGCCGAAAGGACAAGATTTTGTTGCGCCCACACGCACTATGTACCGGCGAAAACGTAGCATTGCGCTGGAAGCACGTGGGCCAGCTCGTTGATGCCAGACCAGTGCACAGTACGTGGATTAACCAGTGCGCGTGTGCTGGAGTGCAAAGGCAAAGTTGTTGTATCCGAAGCATACACACTTATTCTAATTTACAGGACCCCACGCAGGTGATTTCGGCCCGACTGGTCCGGCGCGTAGCGCGCTGTCTGGTGCCGGGAAACATTGTCGGGGGCGCGCCGGGAGAGGAAATTTGCTTCAGGTAAAGGAAAATAACTCTTGTAGGAAATGCATACAGTGCGGCCACCAGGGTTGAAAAAAAAAATTTTTTTGACTAACGGGCTTTTTTAAAAAAATTTTTGGTTTTTGACGAAAAAATTTTTTTGTTAGAAAAATGTTACAAACCAGGATCGGTGCAACGTATTTTTTCAAAAACAAAAATTTTTCGGCAGAGACGGAACTTGTGTGGTGACACCCGGTAGTATTCCAGGGTCTCCGACCAGTCTAATGTTACTCTGATGTATTATAACATGCCGTACGGCGTATTTTAATGCATCTCACGCCGTATATCTGATATACGACCATCAAAATAACGATTACATCCCAAATCTTGTGCGTCAAATCGACTTTGCACCAGACCTGCACATGTATGTACATGTATAGCAGCATGTGGTAGTACATTATCGGTGCCACATCACTATAAAAGACCAGCCGCCGCGCCTCCCTGTGCGGATTTGGTGACAAAACAGGGCGCCGCTGGCGCGATTTTGAAAAAATTGTCCCGTGCACGGAAAAAAGTGCCAATTTTTTGCCTCGAAGGGGCCATTTTTGGACATTTTGGGCTTGTTAAAAAAAGGAAAATATGATTTTCAAAAAAAAAAAATTTTTTTTTAAATTTTTAGTTAATCACTTTTTTGAAGCAACCCTGTCAGCCACAGTAGTCAGACTGGCAGTTGAAGTCGCGTGCGAGCACAAACAACTTTCTGGTGTGCGGCGCGTGCACGGGGTGTCACGTGACTTTCAGTCGCCCGGTTTTTTGTTCCATATAGTATCCGTTATATTGATAAGGTCGAGGGGGTGCATGATCTGGACTTTAAAACATGATAAAAAGGTTAGGAATAATCACAGGTGTGGTTGGCATGGATTAGGATGGACCTTGGACACGACAACTCACAAATGTCCACACGACACATGCTCGTGCGTTGGGTGCGACGCCTTCAAACAGCAAAAATTGTTGGAAGGGAAGATGAGAGGCTTCAGAAAGAGCGGCGGGATCTCCGGCGGTGTGGGTTAGTATTGAATTAATTCACATGTGGGCCATTTGGTCACAGTGTAAACGACGGCATTCACACTTGCTGACGTACATGCTGGCATGCGTGTGTTGTTTACGGGTAAATCTTGGTTATCGGACTACAAACTATTGTGTCTGATACCACAGAGCAGCAATCATATCAAGCACAGACTGTTGGATTACAGCGAAATGACGCAAACAACATAAGCCGCCAATTATCTTGTCAGTTAAAAGTGCATTTTTGGCGTTTTTGAGGCAAAATTTGGTCAAAAATTCAATTTTTTAAACCTTTCAGAGTCCAACAAGATCTGTGGATTCCACGCAAATCACAGTGAGCGAGTGGAAAAAAATGGGCACATGAAGGTGTGCAAATATAGCAACGGTTGCACGTGCGAGAAGGTAGGCAAAGAGTTTTGTTTTTGACGGGTTAAATGGTATAAAAACGGACGTTAAGTGGTATTACAGTGCAGTGTCCTGCGACGGTTACATAAAGTACGAAATGTGCTGAAGAAGGCCAAGACGCAGCTCGCAAAAGACGGAAAAGAGAGTGTGGTACGTTTAGCAGCTTACAAATGATTACTCTGATCGGAGCCGAACCGGGTTGTGGGTATTGCAGTTGCAACTGATTCGGGCTGAGTTAAGCGACCGCAAAACGAGGGCTGCGTCGACCACCGCTGACGACGAGACGGAGGTAAGAACGTTCAGAGGGGTGCAACGTGGATAGCACAACACATCAGGGTAAAAATAAAAAAAACCCGGTTGCTGCAGGAGGTGCGCGAGTGGTGCGCGGAATACGCGCGGCGAGAAGGGCTTGCGAAAATCAAGTGGGCGAAGCTGGCGGACAACAAGGACGTGAGGTCGGGCACAAACATTGGCGCGGTGGTTGAACAGGTCGGGAGGGTAAGCATTGTTGAATAGGTTTGGGCTTGTTGAGTATTTCACAGTTGACTGGGTTTGTTGAATATTTTGGCCTCGGTGGAGAGACCAGTGGTGGGCATGGGCGTGGTTATCGGGTGACCCACACATGTGAGAGGTATGGTGTTTTCAGCGTCAAGGCTTAGCACGGCCGTTGGAAACCGCGAGCAAAACACCAGGGTCTGAGGACGGCGTGGGCAGGGCGCATTGGAAAAAGAAGATGCTGGCTGCACAGGTGAGGGTGTGTGCCAGGGGAAAGCGGGTTTATAGGGCGGTGTAATTGCCGGAAGGCCGTATGTTCCATATACATACATATCACGAGCCCCATTTCGCGGGTAGCAGGGTGGTGAGACATTCATGACGTGGCTGCTGATCGTGTTGGTATAGTTTGCCTTTACACATACATACACATATAAGCAAACTACGCCAACACGAGCCCGAAGGTGGTATGTGTTCAAAACGAATAGAAAGAGAAAAGCCCCACTTTGTATTCTTTAACGTGCAAACACTTCCCAGATCAGCAGCCACGTCATGAATGTTTCACTATTCTGCTAGCCGCGAAATCGGGCTCGTGTTGGCGTAGTTTTACTTTACATACATGTACATATACATACATACACATATACATACAGATATACATATGTACATACACATATATACATACATAGATACACATGTGGTAACACTACACCGGCGCGAACCCGATTTCGAGGGAGAGGTGTGTTCGAAACGCAAAGAAGGAGAAATGCTACATTTTGTGTCCTTCAACATTGTGTAACATTCCCAAGTCGGCAGCCACATACTGTGAATGTCTCACAATTCTGCCAACTTGGAAAGTCGAGCTCGTGGGCAGCACTTACATGCATATAGTCCAGCCGCCAGCTCATGAGACGACTTCTTTTAAAGCTTGCTTGGCCGCATTCAAAAATGCTCCAGATACACGTGTTTTCACAAAAAAGAAAAGAGATTGGCTGAGGGAGATGATGACAGGTTCCAGCTGGCTGACCTCAATTTGCAGCGTTGTTCAGCACACAAATGTTTTGGGAGACAAAAGGGAATTTACGCACCGAGTGAAGAGCGTGTTTTTAAAAAAATACATGCGTTTCTCTTTCTTTCATTTCCGAAATACGTGGAACCGGAACATTGTTGGATCCACACAAGCCAATTTAAAAAAGTCGTCTCATGAGTTCGTGGCTGGTCTATACATCTCTCTCGGTCCAATCTGTTTTCTTTTGTTTTCGAAAACGCGCGGAACATTTTTTAATCTGACGAAACGGGCTTGGAAAGGTCGTTTCGTGAAGTCATGATTGGACTATATTTGAACTTTACCTGGCAGGCCAGCAAACCAATCTGGCGTCCGTGGTCAGCCGAGGGGGAAACAAGCAGACCAGGCCGACAGAACACGCCGAACGAAGCAGATTGAGAAAACGCCAAACAAATCAAAAGGAAGACGCAGTGCAAATCCCGATAGAATATAGACTAGATATAGACTTTCGTTTTAGCCTTTCTCTTGTGAGCAGAGAGAATTAGGATTATGTATCAACCTAGTTGGAGTCGTTCAGTAGTTAATCTGTAGATCACAACCACCGCTTTTGAAATGTGGACCAGGCTGTCGCGAGGTTGAGCAGAGATGGTCGTCGGAAGATTAGCGCTTGTGTTTGCTAAAAAAAAACAATACTGGTATTGGTAAATAAAGAACGGATTATAATTGGCTCTTCGGCTACGGCTTGGACTTATGATTGGGCTCAGGCCTACACTTTCGGCTTGGGCTCCAGCTTTCCCTAAAGGCCTGATATGTTGTAGTGCAAAGGGGGGCGCGGGGAGTACTGATGTTTCACAACCGAGTCTAAAATGGGTGTGAAAATCCTCAGGGCAAAAAACCGCTCCTCATATACCATAACACAGGGGGGGGATCATGTCGGATCGGGCACACGTGTGTTAAGGGTATGCTGTGAAGAGGTACCATTACTACTCTTGTGCGTTAAGAACAGTGTGCCAACAACAATAAGAACAACATTACGCCACACAACAGTGATCTAATAACACGAAAAATAACAAATAACAACAAATTTGTGCTGGCAAACGTGTACATCTACTGATTCTGTCATGTAAAGATTCAATCCTCATCTGAATCTTCAAAATCGAACTTGAACACGCGATTACTGGAATCGCTGAAGCTCACTTGTCTCGGTGCGATCTTGTTCGGAACTTTGCGTACGGCTAGACTTTCTGGCAAGAAATCGTCGCCGAATTTATTGGCCAACGCTCGTTGCACGAAGGCGTTCCTGCCAATCAAGAAGTATTCGCTGGCCATTGCGTTATCGTCGAAGTAACCGTATGCGTCCTCTCCGTCCAGCATGAAGTTGAAGCCGTGCAGGTCGAGGTGGAAGCCAGATGCGTCTGCGAATATGGAGCTACTTACGTTCAAAATTTGCGGCCATTATTTATCTCGCAGTCGCATCTTACTGTGTGGCGGACGGTAGAACATGTGCAAGAAGTCGCCGATGTCATCGTACTGCAACGGTGTCTGCCCCGTTCGCTTTGTGCGCAGACCAATGTGGCGGACGTTCGGCAACAGGACGGCCAGGACCGACAGCACTTCGTGTATTTCGGCACCTCCGCATTTAGGAACACACTTTATGCGTGTTTGCACGACTGACATCAAACTGTGTGTCGTACCTGAATTCAGTTCGGCCTCATGGACAACGTTGGTGTAGTTGAACGAGGTCAATTTTGGAAAAGTTCCTTCCAGCTTTGTGACAATGCCGCGCAATGCAGGATTTGGACCAGCGTCGGAACGCAACACAGACAACCTGAAAACTCAGTGCAACGACGCGTGCGTTACTGGGGAATGTTTCTAAATCATGTATAGATCGACACATACATACATACTTGATGTTCTCCAGCGACATTCCATGCATGTTGATCACCGCGGTGACGCTGTCGTTTTCGACGGCAAGATCCATCGATCGCAGATCATGTAGTGGGTTGCCCGCTAAACGCAAGATCAACTGCGACGCCGCATCGGTGTTGCACACGATTTCCTTGATGCGCTGCCAACGTTCCCCAGCCGAAACGAGTTGTATGCACGAGGGGAACGATGTAGCGTCCAAAAAAGGCTTTGCTGTGTGTCACAATTGTCATTGTGTTTTGCCAATTTGCACATCGGCTTACCGATTTCAACGCGAAATGCGAGGTGTTGCACCGCATCGTACCGTGACAGGAATTCCTCAGTGTGCTTCAGGTGATTTTCGTCGACCGCTGCAAAACACAGGCTTCTGCAATAACCGTCATGGTTACGTTCGGTTGTAAACTTACACGCGACGCAGACGACGGCTGTGCGTGGGCGGCAGTAGACCGGCCAATCCTTGAGAACCATCAGCCCGACTGTCGTGCGACGGCAGTTCGCCTTCAACGGCCAAAAAGCCTGCAAATTGAAAGGTAAGGTAAGCAACCTGCCGAACCACAAAAACCAAAAAACCACAAATATGCGTAACGTACCCTCAAAACGTCTGATGTGTTCCGATATAGCCTCTAGGTCCAATTCCGGCTGTAGTAGCACGTCTGTTTTTCCACGCTTTACACCGGACGGCGAGTCAGGAGGAAGAAGTTGCTGGATAGCCGCCGCCGTACCTGCAATAGCACAAATTTTTCACTATTTGCGGCACATAACCTATTCTCTAAAATAGAGCCCCCCAAAATACAGCCCGCTAAAAGGGGTCAGTGAAAAAATAGAGCAGAAGTGAAGTTCTTGTGTAAGACACCCGGGGCTGTATTACAGGGGGGCTGTATTCGGGGGGGGGGCTCTATTAATTCACTGCAAAGGTCGCAATCGGGCCGGGTTTGGCCGGGCCGGCCCGGCCGGGCCCGAACCCCGAAATATCCGGCCCGGCCCAAATTTTTGGCTCAGATTTTAACCCAATTTTTTTCATAATTTTTGCGATTTTTGAATGTTTTTTTGGTTGAAAACTCATTGTTTTCCATGAAAAAGTCCCTAGATAGACAATGCCAATGGGGCTCTATTCGGGGGGGGGGGGGGGGGGGGGGGTTTCATTTAATTCACTGTCCCCATTGTGGGGGGGCTCGATCACAGGGGGGCTCTATTCGGGGGGGCGCGATTAACTCACTGCAGAGGTCGCAATCGGGCCGGGTTTGGCCGGCCCGACCCGGCCCGAGCCCCAGGGTAGTACTTGGGGGGGGGTGGGGGTGGGGGGGTCCCCCCCAAATTCATCTATCTATCGTCAACACTTTTTGATTTCATCTATCTATCGTCAACACTTATGGGCAAATCTATCTATCGTCAACAAATTCTGGGAACAATCTATCTATCTATCGTCAACACATTTCGACCCCAAAATGGGCGTTTTTGCCTCAAAATGGCTCAAAATCGGTATTTTTTGTCCCAAATAGGCAAAAAATCGCGCGCTACGCGCGGATTTAGTACATCTAAGTACATTTTCATTAATATTTACACATTATTACCTACTTAGTACACCATACTATACCTTGATTTTTGGCGACCCCCCCCACCATCTAGGTATCTATCGTCAACAAGTTTGGGTCGACCCCCCCCCAGATTTCGGACTTGGGTCATCTATCTATCGTCAACACATTTCGGGTCCCAATCTATCTATCGTCAACACCCTGACCAAGTACTACACTGCCGAGCCCCCAAATCTCCGGCCCGGCCGGGCCCGAACCCCGAAATATCCGGCCCGGCCCGAATTTTTGGAGGTCAATTTATGGAGGGGGTCAATTAATGGGGGGTCAGAGATCGGAAACGGGCCGGAGCTCTATTGGGGGGGCTCTATTAATTCACTGACCCCATTGTGGGGGGCTCTATTACAGAGGGTTCTATTCCGGGGGGGGGGCTCTATAAATTCACTGACCCCATTGTGGGGGGCTCTATTACAGAGGGGTTCTATCCCGGGGGGCTCTATTAATTCACTGACCCAATCTTGGGGGCTCTATTAATTCACTCACTGACCCCTTTTTAGGGGGCTGTACTACGGGGTGGGCTCTATTCCGGGGGGGGCCTTCCCCCAGGAACTACACTGGCAGGGCCGAGGTAACCGGGCCCGATTCACACCTCTGGCCGGCCTTGTAATGCATAAAAAAGGAAAATCTAACCTGAATTCATGTTGGGCTCTGTCGTTTTTGGGGCGTTTCCAATAATTGCTATTATTTCCAATTGTACGCGTTCCAAATGTCCAGCCAACCAAACCACACGACTTGCCGGCGAAATGACTGCTGTTTCTGAAAAAAAATTTTTGTTAACGAAAATATGTGTTTAACCAGAGGTCAGTATCGCCGTGATCAAGATTTTTTACTGTCTTGACCTGGCCGGGCAGAGATTACCCGGCGCGATCCTGACCTCTGATTCAAAAATAGATTGAAATAATAAATTTTTCTTTCACATTAAAATGCAACTTCAACATCTGGTTCGCCTGATCTCCAAAGGTAAGAGAACGTCAAACGGCAACCAGGCACAGACCAATACTAAGCCGCGCAAGCTTCTGTGCTTGGCTGACAGACGGGAGATGAACTGCCGCGCACAAGTGTGGTAAATAAATAATCTCTTATACCTAATGCGTAACCTCAGAAACAACTAACAAAAAGACAGCGCCACTGGTATCCACTGCGTCACAACGCTGTTATTCATTCCCATTAGTGCAATACTGCTCATATTTATGTACATTGTTGCTCACAGCGACATCAAACAGATGTCACTGTGCGCACGGCCAAACCGCCCGGATATTGTGGCGGATTATTGGCCGTGCACAAACAAGCCGGCTGCCGATCTGGCAGGACAACCGGCAAGCGCTCCTTGCCAACTGCGGCCTTGACACGCTTCCAGACGGCCTTGAATACCGGCCTCAATAAATCGCAGGCAAAGTTCCCAATCATGCCCATGAGCATGGACACAAATAACTCTGTGACCTTGTCCATCGGTACACACGCCGCAAATGTAGTGTTGCACTGAAATAAGGAATTTAACTCAATCGGCTTGCCATCATATGTAGTTAATGATAAATCTGTATATGGCATACAAATCAGGTAAAACGTAAAAACTAAAAAGAGTGAAAATGTAAACTGATAACATAGCACCAACCGTGTGACGTGACAATCTTGGAAACCGTCCTCGGGCATGGTGTTCCTGAAAATCGTAAAAAAAATTTCATAATCCATTGTGATGGGTACCTGTATCACTTGTACCGATCGTTAAAATTGTCCCTCAAGGGCCTCGTTACAATAATGGGCTTGGGATTGGGCTGCAGCGCGCGCTGACTGTACAAGTGTGTACAAGCAAGATGACAACATTACACACGCTTGTGTAACCCGCGCGCTGAGTGTACAAGTAAGCGCTTAGCGTGACCCAGAGCAAGATCAAAACATTACACACGCTTGTGCAACCCATTAAAACGCAAAAAAGGCCTGTTTTCACAACAGCACGATCCTGACCAGAACGTTCAAAATCAACACAAAGGCATTATAAGCAGCCTGCATGCATATCAGTTGCATGTGCACATGGTCGCGACTTGACGTTAAGACACCAGCAGACTGCATGTGTACATGGTCATGACTTTGACTGTAAAGCACAAGTAGAATAAAGAATGAACAAACAGCACAGACCTCGCTATATCCATTATGCTACCAACGCCCTCTTATGCACGGTGTTGGACGTTGTACATCGCTGTAATGAGCAAGTGGAAATTGGTTTTTTAACATTATGTTTATCTCAAAAGACATGCGCCATAGCGCATGCATGC